>ML814960.1:10387-35772 GCA_009831015.1 Picea engelmannii | reverse complement strand
AGTGCATCCAACCATGTACCAAGTATGTACCAATCATGTGTCAACTACTCATCAACTATGACTCATCAATATGTACCAACATCATCAACTATACACCTCATGTATGTGTCAACTCATCAACTACTTGTCTCAACCATGTACCTAAACCAAAAGCCCTCATCAATTTCATCATCCAAATATGATTTGTAACTCTGCAATAGACTTGGTGTTTATGATCACATACCTACAAACCTTCCTTAACTTTCACAACAAGAGACTAGCATTTTCATCAAACTTTTCTTTAGTCTCACATGACTAGTTTGGGATTAGTCAACAACCCTAACTTGGAATAATCATAACTATGTACCTGTAATGAATAAAGATCTGAAAAATAGTACACAATGTTCTTCAGTTTTTTTTATGCAATTCCTCCAGGTGTCACTACTTGGAACCTCTCAGAAAAGGAGTTATAGCAAAAATGGCATACTTTGCTGAATTCTAGCTTACTCAAGAGAGCGACCTTGTAAAGCGTTCCCCGCACGGAATATTTGTTGAATCAATCTGAAAATGTTACATATAATACTAAAAACTATACTCTAACCAACACATTTGGTATTACTAAATTTGAATCCGTTATGAAGAAGTTATGACGTTTTTACCCGAAACACTTGTTTTATAATAGTTTTAGGACCAGCCACAAACCCTATTTTCCACGGAGTGTAACTCCAAAAATAAAACGACCCAAAAGCTGAAATTTTTACCACAGATACTTGGATATGTTTCCTTAATGGCCTATCAATTCCACGGTCTAAATCATTCTAGAAAAAAAAGTTATTACAAAAATGGTGAGATGACCTGTAAATAACATACTTTAGAAAGCATCATCAAAAGAATTTATCCTCCCTTGAATTTCGGTCTTATTTTCTTCACCTTCCCTTTGAAATTCAGCTTAGATATCTTTTGGTTACTTCAATCACCTATAGATATTCAATATGCTCAAGTGTGTTATAAAATGAGAGAGCATTGCCTCTTATTTATACTCTCCAAGTAGCTTCCTTAGAAGCATCTTCTAGGTCACTTTGCCCACTTTCCTTATTTTAGGGTTAACCCACTTCTAATTTCTCCATTAAATTTATTATTTAAATAATTTATTTTGTATTCACTTTGAATTATACTACACTCATCACTTCACTTTATTATTTACCATCTAAAACCTCTTAAACCACTTTGACTACTTTGACCTTTTGGGGCTTCTAGATGACATATGAGGGTCCTCCAACTTCGTAAGGCTATAACTCTCAAATCGTGAGGAGTTGTGTGACGTTCCACATACCAACATAAATGACATGACATGTACTATCCATCTAGAATAGTCTTACCTGCAAATATATCAAAACTCATACCATTATCCATCAAACAAACTTGGGTCCATTACCCAAACCTGGGTTCTCCAATTTCTCATGGCAATAAATCTCTAACCGTGAGGAGTTATGTGGTGTTCCACATACCACTAGAAATTGAATGACATGTACTATCCATATAGAATATTATTACCTTCAAATATATTAAAACTCATACCATTATACATGAAACAACCTTGGGTCCATTACCCAAACCTTTGTGCTACCGGAATTCGCTACCAGACTTTCTTCAAGGGTTGACATCAATGACAACCAACCTTAATCAACAATCTCCCCCTTTGGCATTGATGGAAACACTCTGATGCAATACTAAAATCATGTCATGCAATACTGAAGTCATATCACTCATGCTCCCCCTAAAACCATGTCTCTGTCATCTGCATCTTTGTGACCATTGCTCCCCCTAGAGTTATGCATTTGTCCTCTGCATCTAATAAATATCTCCCCCTTTGTCATCAATGGCAAAGGTATCTTTCCATCCGGGGATGCTCCCCCTAACTGAATTGTCTGATCTCCCAACCTGAATTGTCCTCTTTATGGTGCTTCCTCATGTACATCTAAGACATATAAGATAAGCATTCATTTTGGAGTAGAAATAACTCCGAGTCTCTGGAAAAGATACTCAAAGGCTTCCCGTGGAAGCGGTTTGTAAAGATGTCTGCCACTTGTTCTTTTGTGCCCACATACTCAACTCTGATGTTCTTTTCTGCAACTTGTTCCCATAGAAAGTGATACTTGATTGGAATGTGCTTCGTCTTGGAGTGCATCACCGGGTTCTTTGAGGTACTGATGGTTCTTTTATTATCACAATAGATTGGAATGGGCTCATCATACTCAACCTGTATATCTGTCAGAGTTTGTTTCATCCATAGAACCTGTGTACAACATGTTGCTGCAATATACTATGCCTCGGCTGTACATAGAGATATTGATGATTGTTTCTTGCTTAGCCATGATACTAAACACTCACCCAAGTAGAAAGTTGTTCCACTGGTGCTTCATTGGTCATCAATACAACTTGCCCAATCTGTATCTGTGTAGGCAATAAGTGATAGATCCTTTCCTTTTGGATACCATAATCCAAACTCTTATGTTCCTTTGAGATATCTAAAAATCCTCTTCACTACTAATACATGTGACTCCTTTGGTGCTGCTTGAAATCGTGCCACATGTCCAACTGTCTGCATTACATCTGATCTGGATGTTGTCACATATAGTAGGCTACCAATCATTGACATGTATTGACTCTAATCTGTATACTTTGAATCATCATCTTTGCTTAACTTACAACTGGTTTGCATGGGAGTGATAACTGGCTCGCAATATTCCATTCTGAACCTCTTTAACATTTCTTTGATATATTTGGTTTGAAAAATGAAAATTCATTGGTTGCTTTGACGTATCTGAAGTCCCAAAAAGAAGGATAGTTATCCAAGTAATGACATCTCAAATTCATTTTTCATATCCTTTGCAAATTTATAGCTTAACCTGTCATCATCACTACCAAAAATAATATCATCAACATAAACTTCAATTAATAAAATATTATCTTGACTTACCTTGATGTAGAGGTTGTTGTCTGCACTTCATTTTTCGAACCCTACCTATTATAGATATTTATCCAGTCTAGAGTACCATGCTCTAGGAGCCTGTTTTATACCATACAAGGTCTTCTTTAATTTACACACATAATTTGCATTCTCTGACAACTGAAATCCTTCTTGTTGTTCAATGTAGACTTCTTCAAGTTCCCCATTCATAAAAGTTGATTTTATGTCCATCTGATACACTTTAATATTTTTTAAGCATGCATAAGCTAAAAGCAATCGGATTACTTCCATTCTGGCAAATGGGGAAAATGTCTCTTCAAAGTCAATTCCTTCAACCTATGCATAGACTTTACATACCAATCTAGCTTTGTTCCTTGTAACCTGTCCATATTCATTCAATTTATTCTTGTATACCCACTTTGTGTCGATCACATTCTTATCCTTTGGTCTTGGAAGCAATTACCAAGTGTCATTTTTCTCTATTTGATCCAATTCTTCATCCATGGCCTTGTTCCAAAATTCATCCTTATTGGCCTCTTCAAAATAGGTTGGTTCAATCGTAGATGTGAGTGTTAGGTGAGTTTGTTCTGGTAAACGGATTCTTCTTCTAGTCTCAATTCCTGCGTCTTTGTTTCCGATAATCTGATCTGGAGGATGATTCTTCTGTACTCATCTACTAGGTATTTTTGGAGTTACTTGTTGAACTTGCTCTTCTGTTTCTGTCTGATCCTCTTCATCTTCCCCTTCTTTTTTATCTTTTGTTTCTTCTTCATAAAGTTGTTCCATTGATTCATTTTCTTCTTCATTTAATTCTTGTCTACATGTTTCATCAATTGTTACGTTGATGCTTTCCACCACTTTGTTCAATCTCAGATTGTAACACATGTATGATTTTCTTGTACTTGAGTAACCAACAAGTACTCCTTTGTCCACACGAGAGTCAAACTTTCCCAGTCTGTCGTCTTCTTTTTTGATGTAGCATTTGCTTCCAAAAACTCTGAAGTGATTTACATTTGTTGGTCTTCCTTTCCATAGCTTGTAAGGAGTTTTGTCAGTGTTGTTTCTGAGCATTACTTTGTTTTGAATGTGAACTGTTGTATGCACTGCATGTGTCCAAAAAATATCTGTCAATTTGGAATCCATTAGCATTGTTCGAGTCATTTCCTATATTGTCTTATTCTCTCTTTCAACAACTCCATTCTGTTGAGGTGTCCTAGTAACGGAGAATTGTTTTTTTATTCCATGACTACTACAGTAGTCCATAAATTCCTTTGAAGTGAACTATCCTCCATTATCAGATCTCAAGCATTTGATTTTTGAATCGATTTCATTTTTAACCATTTCCTTGTAGATCTTGAAGTTTTCAAAAGCTTTTGATTTATTCTTGAGAAAAAAAACTACAGTCATTCTTGTATATCATCAACTAATAACATAAAGTATTTATCATCTTTTAAGCCCTTTGTTGTAGTTGGTCCAACTAGATCAGTATGCACAACTTCCAGTGGTCTTGTCGTTGAATATTCCTTTGATTTGAACCTAGTCTTTGTTTGCTTTCCTTGTTGACAATTCTTGCATCAAGCATTGGTTGGTTTTGTGATATGGGGCATTTCTCTGACTATTTCTCTTTTGATGACTTTAACATGGTTATCAAAATGTATGTGACCCATTATTTTGTGCCATAGTCAACTTCCATCTTCCTTTCCTAGACAACACTTTTCATTTCCAATTTCACTTAACACATATATGTTGCTTGAAGTTCTCGCAATTGTAGCAATCAATTTTCCTTAACCTTCTTTTCTTATTTCGCAATTTTGTGAATCGAAAGTAACTTTATGACCTTGGTCACACATTTGACTCACACTTATAAGATTATATTTAATATCTTCTACTAGTAGAACATTTTATGCCTTTGTATTCTTGTTCCCAATTTTGATTGTGCATTTTCCAATGATTTTGGTTGAATCATCATTTCCGAAGGAGACTGATCAATCTCTTTCCTTTCATAATGTAAGAAACTCGTCTCTATCAGTTGTCATGTGTTTTGAACACCCATTGTCAACATACCAACCATGTTTCTTCTGCTTAGCTTGTAGAGCGAGTGTGCATTCTTCATTGCTATATTGATCCTGCTTTCTTATCCATGTCCTTTTATGAGGTTCATGTCTGTGACTGTTGTTATTCTTTTGTTGTTCTTTAGGAGGGACTGTCATTCTGTAATCTTTGGCCATGTGTCTAAAATTGTTACATTTGTAACATTTCACTTCAGTGCTCAAAGATTCAAACCTATTGTAACTTTTTCTCTGTGTTTCACTAGGCCTTCTTGGATAACCCCTTTGTGTATGACTTTCAAAGTTGCTTTTGTTCCTGTTGTTAACTTTGCAATTCACAACTTTATGTCCAAAATTATTACATGCATAACATAAACCAAAAAAGATAGTTTGATACCTGGGAGTTGAATATCTTATGAAAGAAGGTACTCTTATGAATTCTTCTTCTTCTTGAGGCCTATCTGTCGATTGTTGATTCTGAAATCTGAATCTTCTCGATGTAGGAGTGTCACTGTAATCTTCCTTATAGATCTTCCTATCCCCCTTAATTGTTTCTGCAAATCTTTTTGGATATGTTTCTTGCTCTGTTGTTTTGGAGCTTGATCCTTTTTCTATCTGATTGTATACAAGTCCAGATTTGTCATGATGAGATTTTTTACTGTCCATAACGTCATCGAAAACTTTTGAGTTATTATGCATATTTTTCTTTTGAAGATCCTTTCTTAATGTGACAATCTCTGCTTCCAAATTTCCAATGATCGTGTCTTTTTCTTCTAGTTGTTCTTTGAGTGCTTCTTCAATTATTTTATCTTCTTCTATTTGAACCTTCAAATTTGTGAACATTTGTTCTAGTTCTTGAGTGTCTTCTTTCTTGTCTAGTTCTGCTTGTATTTTCTTGTTTCTCTTCTTTTCTCTTCTGATAACTCCTATAGCACACATTAATTCCTCTTGGTAGTCAACTTCTGCCTCTTCAATTTCTTCTTCGACTTCTTCATGTTCTTTGACTTCTTCATATTCTTCTTCGACTTCTTCATATTCTTCTTCGGAGTCTTCTTTATCAAAGTCTTCTACTACCATGAATAGAATTATTTATGTCTCACTGTCACTCACTTCATCTTCATCTGATGATGAAATGTCTTCTTTGGTGCATAATATTTTCTTGAAAAATTTCTTTGTGGTTCTTTTGCCTTTATATGTTTGTTTTCCTTTTGAGTAACCTTCATCATTTCTCTTTTTCTTATAAGGACATTTGTTAGAAAAATGTCCAATACCATCACAATTAAAACAAATTAAAGGAAGCTTACCTCTATACCTACCGTCGGTTCCTTTGTTCAATCTTTTGAAAAAGTTGGCCACTTCTTCATCATATTCTGATATGTCACTGTTGTTACTATGTTCTTCTTTTTGTCTTCCCTTTTGCTTTGACTTTTTGGATGCTTTGAAGGTTGCTTCTTTTATATTTGGATTTTTCTGTTCAGTTCCCATTTCATTTGCTGTGAATATTCCATGTAATTTGTCCATGCTTATTGAGTTTAGATATGATCTTTCTTCTAGTGTTGATATCTTAGGGTCAAATCTCATAGGAAGAGATCTTAGTACTTTTTGAACAATTACAGATTCTTTAATTTCTTCTCCCAATCCTATGATTGCATTTACTGTTTCATCAACACGTAAAAAATAAGCTGCAATATTCTCATCTTCCTTCATCTTAAGTTGTTTGAACTGACCTCTGTAAGTTTGAAGCTTTGATGCTTTGACTTTTGAATCTCCTTCATCAATATTTTGAAGTTTGTCCCAAATATTTTTAGTGGATTTACAATGTGCAACTTTGGTGAATACGATTTCACTAAGACCATTCAGAAGTGCATTTTTGGCTTTGGAATTATTCTGACCGAGTTTCACTGCTTTTTCATTTGTTGGTGGAATTGTTGGTGTTGTGTATGTTGGCATGTTTACAGACATAGTGTGCTTGTCCTTGATGGCAAGAACAACAATGATGATGGCATGTTTACAGACAAGAACAACAACAACAATGGCATGATTACAGGCAGAGTGTGCAATGACGACAAATAGGAAAGCAACAATCATAGCACAGGAGGACAAGCACGGGGCACGTAGTTGGAGTTTCCAGATAGCCAGAGGTTATCATGAAGTCTGCAAGGAGCATGCGCAGGATTCCTTAGAATCCATGAGTTTCCAGAAGGAATCAAAGCTCAGGAGGAATAGCGCAGAGTTTCACGCAGAGCACAAGTGTGCGCCAGGGCCAAGGTTAAATTCATTTCCAAAGCTTAAGAGAGATAGTGTTTTCAGAAACACAGATGAGTCCCAAAGTCATCAGGACTCACAGAAGGAGAAAAGGGCGAGGCCTTTGACACTTAGATATTCTTCCAATTTACGAGGAAGCGTAAGCTTGGGAGGAGGAGCGACGGTGGTCGTTGGATCGAACACTGTGAAGAATCTGGACCGTTAGATCAGAGTCAAGACAGGAGGAACGAGTGCGCAAGAGAGGAACATATCCCATCCATTGGATCTAAGCGCGAAGGAACAACAACCGTTAGATCCAATTGATTTTCAAGGAGGATAAGCTTAGGAGGAATACCCGACAACCATTGGATCATTCTGAAGTGGAAGGATAGGATAAGCAAAGAAGAACACGGAAGAGCATTGACTTCACGAAGAGGAGATCTCGACCATTAGATCATGGAGAGATCTGGACCATCGATCTGATGCAAGCACAAGTTTGAGAATCGGAAGAAGGGATGTGAGATAACTTTCGACATCACGAAGCGCATAGTCGTGAAACGCAAAAAGGAGATCTCGTGATCCGGATTATTTTCAGCACGAAATGAGATCAAAGATATAATAAAGAAATGCACAGAGATATAACAGATATTCAATAATATAACATAAATATATCAGAGATGCAACCATAAACACATAGATACAGTAATAAACGATTTCTATTAATGAAAAAAATGTACAGATACTGTAAAAATACAGAGTGAAAGACTCGCTAAAGTGGCGACAGCTTATCTCGGAGAAGAAATGTGAGGGCTACTCACATTCGCAAGAAGATGATTACAATGAGGCTCTGAAGGCCTTTTTACAATAAATAGGAATGCCAAAAGTCCTATACATCCAAAAACCTAACCCTAGGAGATGAAGCGCCAAAAGTCATGTGGGCCCCATTTGGGTAAGTGAGTACATCAACTTCATGGGGTCGTAACTTTTGCATACGATCTTTGTTTTAGGCGTGTGATAGCTTGTTGGAAAGGTATTGTCGAGGAGATTCATTTTGGTGGCTTAGTCATGCCTTAGGCTATTATTGAGAACCTCGATCTCGAAAAACCTTCATTTGGGCCCTCAAAATGGCCCCGGAAGTTAGAAACTGCTAAAAATAGTAAATTGCCAATATTGTCAAAAACTGTCTTGAGCTAGTTGGAAAAGGTGGGTGGCCACTGATATCCATCTGGATCATCTCGACTGTTGGATCACGGGGAGATTTTGGACCACCGATCTGACGCAAGTGCAAGTTCTGGAATCGGAAGAAGGGAGGTGCTCTAACCTTCGACATCGCAAGTTGTGAAATCTCGAAGTGCGAAGAAGGTGATTGCAGTCGTTGATCAAGGAATGACGTGAGTCGTCGATCAGAAAAGACTCGAAACGTGAAACTCGTGAAATCTCGATTCATGAGGGTGAGATCTGAACCATCAGATCACTGAGGATCGTGGATCGTTGATCAGGCACGACGAAGTTCACGAGTTCGCGAAACGTGAAGCACCCTTTTGCTTGGCCCCTGGTCACAGCCAAGGTCACATCAACGAAAGATTGAGGAAGGAGCTAGCGTTGCTAGGCTCCACCTCATAATTTTGTGAGTTGGGAGAATTCAAGCAACTCACAACAGATTACCCGATACACAAAGTCATGAAGCGCCTAGGAGATTAAGCCCCGGGTCAAAGCCGGAGATCACATCGTTGGAGGATAAAGGGAACGGAGCTAGCAGTGCTAGGCTCTTGTTTGGAAATTAGAAGTTGGGAGAGTTGAGGTGACTCGCATCAGAAAATCTAAAATGCAAAGTTGCGAAGAGTCATCTTTGTTGGTGAGTGGTCACCGTCGGTGGTCACGTGAAAGGAAGGGGCTTAGCAAGAAAAGATAGCGCCCACTGTGAAGTTTTTCTCAAGAAAGGAAAAGGTACCAAAGGTATGAATGCATGAAGGTTCTCTCAGTAACTGCTAGAATGAAGTGATTTTATCTGCTAGAGAATTTGAGGAGCTATAGGGTTATCCCCAGAGGAGATTAAGATTCTCGAGGTAACTACCAGTGGAATGAAGACTCATCATAGAGACGATTGACAGATGGAAAAGCGTTGAAGATTGTAACTACTAGAGAAGCCAAAGAATCTCAGGATAACGGCCACTGATGAAGAATAGACTTAGCAAAATCGCCAAAGAGGACGAAGAGTTAGGTGTATGATCTGGCAAAGGACTTAGCATGATAAATATACGCAAAACAGAGAAGAGATGGGGCTTATATGGAGAGTTATTCATGCAGGTAGAAGCATGTTATGCGCATAGCGCATAGAATGTAAATGGTGGACATAGCATGAAATACAACAGAAAAGTTGAACATAGAGGCAGTGGTGCGCAGGAAGACAAAAAAGGCAACATAGAAGCAGAAATATGCATAAGTCACAGAGGATAGAAGTTGAAGAAGGTATTAAGCTGTAACAGATCATGTGAGAGGCAAAGCAGAGTAGTATAACAAAACAGTGATGATATTGGTAAGCCATTTGACAAATATTGTATCATTGTAATAAATTTTGGTAATGAAGTTTTTATAATCAGGGTGGTAGGGAGGACTGTTGTCCTCGAAGTTTGAAGTGGGTGCTTGAATACAGGGAGTTGCAGCTTCCATCTGGTTGTAGCCAAAAAAACCAGGGTGGTGCAAGGGAGAACCATTGTTCTTTATTATACATGTTGGTGCCTATGTAACTGGAAGTTGATGCTTCCATCCAGTTGATGCTGGAACACTCAGGGAGTTGGTGCTTCCTTCTAGTGGGTGCTAGAGAATCTAGAGAGTTGGTGCTCTCAGCAAGTTGCAGCTTGTACAGGTTGGTGCATGTGTGTCTGGAAGTTGGTGCTTCCATCTAGTTGGTGCTGGAACACAAAGCGAGTTGGTGCTTCCTTCTAGTGGGTGCTAGAGAAACCAAACAATTGGTGCTCTCAGCAAGTTGCTACTTGTAAAACAGAGGTGGTAGCCCCAAAAGAATTGGGTGCTCATAAGACTGATAATGTACAGAAAATAAAGACTACTTATCATATCAAGAAGAAGAGGTTTTCTCCCTTTATGGGTTTCCTCAAGAATATATGTGTCACACACCCACTACGATAACTAAGATTTTCTTTTTCTTTATGTCTTTTCTTCGAGGAACAGAATCCCCGAATCTCTATGGGGCCTAGCGCAGACCCTCCCTTCCCTTATGCTCCCCCATGTGATCGTTGGCTATGACCATAGGCCTTACCAAAAAGGCGCTTCCGGCTTTCGCAATTCGGGGAATCGTGATGCAAGCGTCCCCCTATTCTCTGTCTTTCGAAATGTCGAAACCCGAAAGGGTCTAATCAAATCCCTAGCCCCTCCCTTGGGTTGCTTTTCATACGACCGGTCCTATGAACTGGTGTTGCTCCTCTAAATGCTTTCGGGGTTTCGCGATTCGGGAAATCGCGATGCAAGCATTCCTCCTTTCCCTTTCGAATCCCCGGAATCTAAAAGCTCGGTATCATCCGGATCTATGGTCCAGATCGTCGACTTGATCAACGGTCCAGATTAAATCCTGACATTCTACCTTTCGAGATTTCTGGCGAGGTCTTCACTCCTATTCCTCTGATGTCCAGAACCTCGATGGCCTTAGATCTTCGCCACGCGTCCCTACAAATGGGCGGTCCAGATTCTTTCGAGACTCCTCCTCCCTACCACAAGACCTTGTCCGGTGACCTAGGGCTCATTTACAGATCGCATCGGGGTTTCACGTACCAGGATTTCACAACTGGTGAAGACGAGGGGTCTTTCCCTTGGGTTTCCCGGGTGCCGAAATGCTGAAACCTATTCACGCTAAACCAATTCGAGGTTTCACATATCGGGATTTCGTGACTGGCGAATACGAGGGAACTTGCCCTTGGGTCTCCCAGGTGTCGAAACGCCGAAACCTATTCACGCTTAGTCGAGTCGGGGTTTCGCATATCAGGATTTCGCGATTGGCGAATACGAGGGAACTTGCTCTTGGGTCTCCCGGGTGTCGAAACGCCGAAACGTCGAAAACCTGAGAGAACCACTCTCTCTTGTACAAGGTTTCCAGACTCATATCACATGATCCTTCAGCGGGTTCTTGGGTAATTATCCCTAGGCTTGGTAACCTGACTGAAAAGCCTTCCTAAATCACCGAGCTATGAACTCTGCGATAGGGGTGAAGTAAACTCGTGGGTTTACTTAAACGGTAGTCTTTTCAAGGAACTCACTCCGGATCTGGAATGCGAGGGAACTTTCGGAAGGAGGTGCCTTCGGGAAAACAAACTAGGGCATAGTGTGAATCAAGTAAATGGGACAAATCTCAAGGGAACGGACTCGAAATATCAACTTATTCATTCTATACATAAACCGATTATGGTCATATAAGTATAAGCATGCATCCATTATTTCCGATCAAAACACCAAGCAAACACTTCTATACATAAACCATTTATGAGTGTACAAACATGAGCATGCGTCCAGGATATTCAATTCAAGATACAAGATATAAACACTTATCAGAAAACACTAGGTCTGACGCGACTACTGAGAGGGGTTCTCGTTTCCACCCAACCATAGGCTCACTGACTCCAAACAGATTTACCACTAGCCACCCCCGAGCTATACAACGATGCTCGAGTTTCAGTCTCAAACTTCTAGCTCAACGAAAGTCAAGGACGAAGGTTACTCTCCTTCTCCTCTCTTCAGAACTCCCTGTATTTCTCGAGTTTCTCTCAGTTCTCTTCCGCGATCTCCGTCGCACGTGTTCTCCTCTCTTCCCCCCCTTTTACCACACTTCCTCTCTTGCCTTTTTTTCTGCAAGATTGCGTGTGGTGCGAATTTTCCCGTCCATGGTCAGGTCTGGGAGCTGTTACGGATGGGTGGTTCACCCCCATCCCCTCGTTAACTCTTGAGGAGCCTCCCCACCTACCAATCTGACAGGAAATCCATTACAAGGTCAGAGAGCTGCTTTGATATTTGAGCAAGTAAAAACCAGTATGGTATTGGCCCGGTGGAAGTTAGCGCAACCATTCCAGGTCCCTTCCACCACCTCTCATTAGCCATCGTGGTCTCTTTTAGCACATCCCCCTCCTAGTAGTCATGCAACACATAATCATAACATAATTTACATTCATCGACCTTTTATACAAAGGTCTGCCAAATCAAACATTCACATCTTTTGTGTTTGCCATAGTTCTTGGCCAATATAGTTATTTTTACAGAGTGGGGAAAACAGGGTGTTACAATTCCCTCCCCCTTAAAGGAACATTATCCTCGATGTTATATCTATAAATATGACGTGTATGTACAGAAGTAAACAAAATCGGATATGCTTGTTTCATGGCATCTTCCATTTCCCATGTAGCCTCATCTGGGCCAAAATGTTTCCACTGCACCTTGACCTGTGCAATGGTTCGGTTCCTGAGTGGGGTTTCCTTTCTGTCTAGTATGCATTGAGGTTTTGGAAGGAATTCTCCTTCCGGTTCCACTTGGATCACATACCAGTCAATTATATGATTAGAATCGTGTACATAATTCTTCAATAATAAAACATGGAAAACATTATGTGCTTTTACTGTGGGAGGAAGTGCTAGCCTATAGGCTACAGGTCCCACTCTATCTAGAACTTCAAAGGGTCTGCAATGCCAAGGTGCCAACTTGGCACAAGCTCCCATCCTCAGAGAACTCTTCATGGTCCTAACTCTGAGATATACGTGGTCTCCCGTATTGAATTCTCTTGGAGTTCTCTTTCAGTTGGCGTAACTTTTTTGTCTTTTCTAAGCGACCTTCAAATTCTGTTTTATCTAAATCACTTGTTGTTCCATTTCTTTCAGCATGTAGGGTCCAATAGTAATTATGTTTACGAGATTACTCCAATTGACTGGGGTGTTTCACGGTCTACCATAGAGGACTTTGAAGGGACTCATCTTCATGGATTCTTGGTAGCCGTTATTGTAGGCAAATTCCACCAGTGGTAGGTAATTTTCCCACTTTTTGGGTTGATGCATTACATGCATTCTTAGCATGTCTTCCAATATTTGGTTCACTCTTTCCGTCTGTCCATCGGTTTGAGGATTATAGGTTGTGCTAAACAATAATTTGGTCTATAGACCAGCCATTAAGGATTTCCAAAAGTTGGAAGTAAATTTTGTGTCTCTATCAGACACGATCTCTTTAGGCATACCATGTAGTCTGAATATCTCCTTCATGAATATGCTGGTGATATCTATTGCCTTGCAAGTCGATTTGACGGGGATAAAATGGGCGGACTTGCTCAATTTATCCACCACTACCATTATGGCGTCATTATGTTTGGCCGATGTTGGTAATATGGTGATGAAGTCCATGGAAATGGTTTCCCATTTCCATTCTGGGATTGGTAGAGGTTGTAATAATCCTGTTGGGTGCCGGTGTTCTGCTTTAACCTGTTGGCATTCTAAGCACTTAGCTAAATAGTTAGCTATGTATTTCTTTAACCCAGGCCAATAGAATTGTTTCCTAGTGGCCATGATCATCTTCTAATATCTCGGGTGACCAATATATGGTCTTTTATGTAGTTCATCCATTATGAACCTCTTCAAGTTGTCACAATCTAGAATATACAATCTGTTTCTGTAAGTTAGCAAACCCCCATCTGTCATCTGGTAGCCTTCATACTTTATTCCTGTGGGTTCTTGCTCCAAGTACGAGGTCACGGTCTGGAAGAATGTGTCTGTTTCTTGTGCATTGCTGACTTTTTCTTTGACATTAGTCTCGCAGGGCTCACCGTTGCCAAGTGAATTGTTTTCATACTTCTGCTAAGGGCATAGGCCACCTTATTTTCCTTTCCTTTAACATGTTTGATTTCAAAATAAAACTCACTAAGGAGGGCCATCCACCTAGCTTGTATGGCATTGAGCTTTGGTTGGTCAAACAAATATCGCAATCCACAATGATCTGTCATAAGTACAAATTTCATTCCCATGAGGTAATGTCTCCACATTTTTAAGGCGTGCACTATGGCGGCCAGCTCTAGATCATGGGTCACATAATTGACTTCATGCTCATTCAATTTTCGAGATTCATAGCAGACTACACTTCCTCCTTGCATAAGGACTCCTCCGAGCCCTTCCTTACAGGCATCTATGCACACGAGGATGTCGTTTTCGGGATCAGCGATCTTCATCACGGGTGCATGGGTCAGAAGGTGTTTCAGGGATTGAAATCTTTCTTCACATTCTTGTGTCCACATGAATTAAGATCCCTTCTTCTGGAGGGCAGTGATTGGACAACCAATCTTAGAGAATCCTTTTATAAATCTTCTATAGTATCCTGCTAAGCCCATAAAGGATCTGATATATGAAACGTCCTTTGGGGTAGGCCATTCCATGATAGACCTGATCTTGTCAGGATCTATTGCTACTCCCTCTTCATATATGACATGGCCCAAGTAATGTATTTGCTTCTGGAAAAAGTTGCACTTGCTAATTTTGGCATAGAGTTGATGTTCTCTTAGCACTTGAAGCATAAGTCTAATCTGTTCCTCATGTTCCTCTCTATTCTTGGAGTAAATTAATATATCGTCAATAAAAACCAGTACAAATTTGTCTAGGAATTTGCTAAGCACATTGTTCATCAGGCACATAAAAGTGGCAGGGGCATTGGTCAATCCAAATGGTACTACCACAAACTCATAGTGACCATATCTCATCCTGAAGGCAGTTTTGTGAATGTCTTCACCCTTGATTCGGACTTGATGGTATCCAGATCTCAAGTCAATCTTTGAGAAGATGGAAGTACCTCCCAATTGATCGAACAGGTCATCGATCCTAGGTAAGGGGTACTTGTTCTTTATGGTTACCTTATTGAGTTGTCTATAATCTATGCACAGTCGGAGGGTACCGTCTTTCTTTTTCACAAACAGGACTGGTGCTCCCCATGCAGACACGTTGGGCCAGATATAGCCTCGGTCCATCATTTCTTTTAGTTGTAATTTAAGCTCAACTAGCTTGGGTGTGCTCATCCTGTAGGGTGTCCTAGACACTGGCACTGCTTCGGGTGCAAGTTCTATCGAGAAGTCAATGTCCCTTCTCGGAGGTAAACCCGGTACCTCTTCTGAAAATACATCTCTGTATTCTCTTAGTGTGGGGTGGTCTTCGAGGCTTGGTTTGTCATCTTCAACTGATTCCAACACCTGTATCGCATATAGTGGACATCCCTTTCTGCAATACTTTCTCATTTGGAGAGTTGATATTCATCTAACCAAGACAGGTTTTTGGATCCCTTGAAGGGTTATCCTTCTTCCTCCTTTACTTACACATTCTAAGGTTTTATGGTAGCAGTCTAGTCTGGCTTTATATGTGGCTAGCCAGTCCATACCAATCAACAGGTCATACGATCCTAGGGGTAATACGTTAAGGGTTGCTTGGCTGGGAAATTCACCCATAGTGAATTGGCAAGCTGGTATGACCTCCGCTACCTTTCTTTTGGTGCCAGTGGCTAACTGTACCAACCATGGCTTGGCGTGTTTATGTGGCTGTAATTTACACTTATCAACAGCCATAGGGGCTATATAACTCAAATTTGAACCAGGGTCAATTAGAATAGACACTAGATGGTTGGTGATCATACCTTCCATCTCCACCACTGAAGTTTGGTGGCCAGCTTGTTTATTATCCAAGGCTGCATAAATTTGCGGCATGCTCCTGTCCACGTCATTGACGGTGGTAGCTTCTTGAACGTTGTAAATTCTTCAACTGTTTTGTTTTCGGTGCTGGCAGTCCCTTAGTAGATGTTCTTCTCCACAACCCCAACATTTCAAGGGTTCTTTCTTCGGGTTATCAATCTTTCCTGGGGTAGATCCAAAAGGTTTATTTCTGCTCTAGGAGGGGAAATTCTGTTGGTGTACACTTCGGGTTGGAAAGCTCATCCTTGAGTCCTTTTTATAGTTTTTAAATCTTGGGGATTTAAACCCCTTTTTCTGGAATCCCGAACTATTCTTTTGCTTCCAGCCTTCACGAGGTTCTGTCTGATGCCCAAGCTATTCATAACAATATCTTGCCTTTCGGATAGTGTCTTCTAGGGTCTTTGGCTCATCAAACTCAATCTTGTTCTGATAGTCCTTAGGTAGTCCACTGATGAATCGTTTCACCTTTGCCTTTTCTGCTTTTATATAGGGTACGTACCTCAGCAACTCGAGGAATCTGCTGACATATTCCTCTATGGTGCGTTGTCCCAACTTGAGTTGATAAAATTCTTTAGTCTTTTCGTCGAAATACTTTTCCGACAGATACTTCTTCCTGAAGTATTTCTCTAACCGTTCCCAAG
This sequence comes from Picea engelmannii, assembly GCA_009831015.1. Taxonomy (NCBI): domain Eukaryota; kingdom Viridiplantae; phylum Streptophyta; class Pinopsida; order Pinales; family Pinaceae; genus Picea; species Picea engelmannii. Next base: position 19,185 of record ML814960.1, on the reverse strand, counting down.
ATAGGTCCTCTTCGTGAATCCCTTTTACGTTCTTAAGGTCTTCCCACCAAATGGAAGCCTTCCCATTCAGGTTGAAAGTGGCTACTCGGGCCTTCAAGTTTTCCGAGAAGTCATGGACTCTGAAATACTTCTTTAGTCCAAACACCCAGGCCTCCGCTTCCTCTCCCTTCTTTATTTCACCGTCGAAATAGGGTGGTTTGGCCTTCTTGAATTCTTCGAGATTATGATTTTTGGAATGATTTCACTTCTTCCATTTTCTTCGGGAATAAGAACTAGTTTTGCTACTAGAAGATCCCTCTGAGTCGCTAGTTTCCTTTCCAGAGGAATCGTCCGACGCTTGTCCCTTATCTCTGGGGTGAACCTTTCTCGAGGTGCTCCTCCCAGTGTGGCCACTTAAAGGATCACGTTTCTGTATCCCAAGTGGGCTTCGACTTCTCTTTGTTTGTCATTGGTCCGCGTGTCTGGTGTTAGGTTCATGCTGCAATTGTCTTTGTATGTTGGATAAGCTCTGCAGCAAAACTGCATTAATTTTTGTTTGATTCTCTTGCTCTTTTATCAACCTCTCGTTGTCGGCCTTACAGCTCTGTAGTTCGACCATGAGGCTTCTCACAGTCTCAGCTAGATTTGGAGGGGTCTCTACCGCTCTCCTTTCGTCAGACTCTTCGTCTCTATTGTGGGAGCCATCCCCCACTTCGTGGTGCATCACCATTCTATGCGTCTGCAGTTTCCTACAGTTGATCGTCCACTTGTTGTGTAGGAAAAACACTTGTTGTTAGTCAACATTATATTCATTCACAATCAGCGCATAATTCATATTTTTCAAATGCATACACACAATAGGAAATTTTCATTCTTAACGTTGGCTTTTGATAAAGGGGGTTAAGGTAGAGGGTTACTCCTTTTAAGAGTACTTCAGATGGAGTTTCTGCACAACTTGTCCATGAGCCCAAGCAAGCCAAGTGTTGTAACCATGCTCTGATACCAATTTGTCACACACCCACTACGACAACTAAGATTTTCTTTTTCATTATGTCTTTTCTTCGAGGAACAAAATCTCTAAATCTCTATGGGGCCTAGCGCAGACCCTCCCTTCCCTTATGCTCCCCCATGTGATTGTTGGCTATGACCACAGGCCTTACCAAAAAGGTGCTTCCGGCTTTCGCGATTCGGGGAATCACGATGCAAGCATCTCCCTGTTCTCTGTCTTTCGAAATGTCGAAACCCGAAAGGGTCTAATCAGATCCCTAGCTTCTCCCTTAAGTCGCTTTTCATATGACCGGTCCTATGACATGGTGTTGCTCCTCTAAATGTTATCGGGGTTTCGCGATTCGGGAAATCGCGATGCAAGCGTTCCTCCTTTCCCTTTCGAATCCTCAGAACCCGAAATCCTGGTATCATCCAGATCTATGGTCCAAATCGTCGACTTGATCAACGGCCTGGATTAAATCCCGACATTCTACCTTTCGGGATTTCTAGAGACGTCTTCACTCCTATTCCTCTGATGTCCAAAACCCCGGTGGCCTTAGATCTTTGCCACGCATCCCTACAAATGGGCGGTCCAAATTCTTTCGGGACTCCTCCTCCCTACCACAAGACCTTGTTCAGTGACCTAGGGCTCATTCACAGAGCGCATCAGGGTTTCGCGTATCGGGATTTCACGACTGGTGAAGATGAGGGGTCTTGCCCTTGGGTTTCCCAGGTGCCGAAATGCCGAAACCTATTCACACTAAACCGATTCGAGGTTTCGCATATCAGGATTTCGCGACTGGCAAATACGAGGAAACTTGCCCTTGGGTTTCCCAAGTGCCGAAACGCCGAAACCTATTCACGCTCAGCCGATTCTGGGTTTCGCATATTGGGATTTCGTGACTGGCGAATACGAGGGAACTTGCCCTTGGGTCTCCTTGGTGCCGAAACGTCGAAAACCTGAGAGAACCACTCTCTCTTGTACAAGGTTTCCAGACTCAGATCACATGATCCTTTAGCGAGTTCTTGGGTAATTATCCCTAGGCTTGGTGACCTGACTTAAAAGCCTTCCTAAATCACGGAGCTATGAACTTTGTGATAGGGGTGAAGTAAACTCGTGGGTTTACTAAAACGGTAGTCTTTTCAAGGAACTCACTCCGGCTCTAGAAAGCGAGGGAACTTCCCGAAAGAAGGTGCCTTCGAGAAATCAAACCAGGGCATAGCGTGAGTCAAGTAAATGGGACAAATCTCAAGGGAACAGACTCGAAATCTGAACTTATTCATTCTATACATAAACCGATTATGGTCATATAAGTATAAGCATGCATCCATTATTTCTGATCAAAACACCAGGCAAACACTTCTATACAGAAACCATTTATGAGTGTACAAACATGAGCATGCGTCCGGGATATTCAATTCAAGATACAAGATATGAAAACTTATCAGAAAACACTAGGAGTGACGCGACTTCTGAGAGGGGTGTTCATTTCCACCCAACCGTAGGCTCAGTGACTCCAAACAGATTTACCGCTAGCCACCCCCGAGCTAGACCACGATGCTCGAGTTTTAGTCTCCTACTTCCAGCTCAACAGAAGTCAAGGATGAAGGTTACTCTCCTTCTCCTCTCTTCAGAACTCCCTGTATTTCTTGAGTTTCTCTCAGTTCTCTTCCGCGATCTCTGTCGCGCGTGTTCTCCTCTCTTCCCCCCCTTTTACCACACTTCCTCTCTTGCCTTTTTTTCTGCAAGATTGTGTGTGGCGCGAATTTCCCCATCCATGGTCAGGTCTGGGAGCTGTTATGGATGGGCGGTTCACCTCCATCCCCTCATTAACTCTTGAGGAGCCTCCCCACCTACCAATCTGATGGGAAATCCATTCCAGGGTCACAGAGATGCTTTGATCTTTGAGCAAGTAAAAACAAGTACGGTATTGACCCGGTGGAAGTTAGCACAACCATTCCAGGTCCCTTCCACCACATCTCATTAGCCATTGTGGTCTCTTTTAACACATCCCCCTCCCAGCAGTCATGCAATACATAATCATAACATAATTTACATTCATCGACCTTTTATACAAAGGTCTGCCAAATCAAACATTCACATCTTTTGTGTTTGCCATAGTTCTTGGCCAATATAGTTATTTTTACAGACTGGGGGAAACAGGGTGTTACACTATGTCTCTGTATATTTCATGTGTGTGATTTATGTTGAATATTCTATTGCTTACTTCCCTGCATTATTGTGATTATCATTGAGTGTTATGTAATGAGTTTTAAATGGGCATAATTGTTTAAGCACAGTAACAACTGATTCACCCCCCCCCCCCTCTCAGTTGTTCAACATTCTATCCATCTATAATTGATTGCCAAATTTCAAATCCCTGTGCCTGTATACATGTTTACAGCCCTATGCTCCAAAATGCATACTTCTGTCCATTGAACTGTGGTATTCCATTTTTATACAAGTTGTTGCTCTCCATGATCTACCTTTCAGTGGTTAAACTGATTTCTGAAGGAACCTACTCTAATACCAATTGTTGGATTACTGAGAGGGGGGGTGAATCAGTAATAGAGCAATTTAATCATTTTTAACCATATAATCCAAGTGTTATATCAATGTAGCATTATCATCTAATAATTGTAGAGTAATTAAGCAATGAACAAGTGAACAATCATACACATACATAGTACACCGGTGTTTTACGTGGAAACCCAAAGCGGGAGAAAACCACTGAATGTTTTTTCTTATATGTCTTGAAGAATTACATTCATTGGAAGCACTAACTTCCTTTGTTTTCCAGCTGCAAGTGGAAGGAGGCTCCAACCCCCTTGTTTCTCAGGCTACAACCTGAGGGAAGCTCCAACTCCCCTATTCTTTGGCTACAACCCCCTATGTTCTTCGGCTACAACCGGAAGGTGGCTACAACCATCTATCCTTGCCCCGTCCAACCACCCTGAAGTAGAAGTAGACTGATGGAACCATTGTCACAATATCACTGTGAGATATATTGCTGTAAATTTGTACCAATAAACCTGAACCATGCATCAACCTGTACCTCAACCTGTAATTAACCTGTACCATAAAGCATCAACCATGCACCAACCTATACCAAACAACCTGTACTCAACCTGTACCATAAACAAGTGCATCCAACCATGTACCAAGTATGTACCAATCATGTGTCAAATACTCATCAACTATGACTCATCAATATGTACCAACATCATCAACTATGACTCATCAATGTGTACCAACATCGTCAACTATACACCTCATGTATGTGCCAACTCATCAACTACTTGTCTCAACCATGTACCCTACAGGTACCTCGACCAAAAGCCCTCATAAATTTCATCATCCAAATATAATTTGTAACTCTGTAATAGACTTGGTGTATATGATCACATACTTGCAAACCTTCCTTAACTTTCACAACAAAGAGACTAGCATTTTCATCAAACTTTTCTTTAGTTTCACATGACTAGTTTGGGATTAGTCAACAACCCTAACTTGAAATAATCATAACTATGTACCTGTAATGAATAAAGATCTGAAAATAGTACACAATGTTCTTCAGTTTGTTTTATGCAATTCCTCCAGGTGTCACTACTTGGAACCTCTCAGAAAATGAGTTATAGCAAAAATGGCATACCTTGCTGAATTCTGGCTTATTCTAGAGAGCGACCTTGTAGAGCGTGCCCCGCACAGAATATTTGTTGAATAGATCTAAAAATGTTACATAGAATACTAAATACTATAATATAACCAAAACATTTGGTCTTACTGAATTTGGATCTGTTATGAAGAAGTTATCACGTTTTTACCCGAACACTTGTTTTAGACTAGTTTCAGGACTAGCCACAAACCCTATTTTCCACGGAGTGTAACTCCAAAAATAAAATGACCCAGAAGCTGAAATTTTTACCATGGATACTTGGATATGTTTCCTTAATGGCCTATCAATTCCACATTCTGAGTCATTCTACAAAAAAAATTATTGCGAAAATGGTGAGATGACTTGTAAATAACATACCTTAGAAAGCATCATCAAAAGAATTTATCCTCCCTTGAATTTCGGCCTTCTTTTCTTCACCTTCCCTCTGAAATTCGGCTTACATATCCTTTATTTACCTTAGTCACCTATAGATATTCAATATGCTCAAGTGTGTTATAAAATGAGAGAGCCTTGCCTCTTATTTATACTCTTTAAGTAGCTTCCTTAGAAGCATCTTCTAGGTCACTTTGCCCACTTTCCTTATTTTAGGGTTAACCCACTTCTAATTTCTCCATTAAAATTATTATTTAAATAATTTATTTTGTATTCACTTTGAATTATAGTACACTCATCACTTCACTTTATTATTTACCTTCTAAAATCTCTTAAACCACTTGGACTACTTTGACCTTTTGGGGCTTATAGATGACATATGAGGGTCCTCCAACTTCGTAAGGCCGTAACTCTCAAACCATGAGGATTTATGTGACGTTCCACATACCAACATAAATGACATGACATGTACTATCCATATAGAATAGTCTTACCTGCAAATATATCAAAACTCATACCCTTATCCATGAAACAAACTTGGGTCCATTACCCAAACTTGGGTTCTCTAACTTCTCATGGCCATAACTCTCTAACCGTGTGATCTAAAAAATGAAGAAGACTTGTATTCTTGAAATCATTTGCAATATTTAATTCATGTGTTAAAATGCAAATGGATCGATTTTGCAACACAACTTTTATAGAATTTACTCATTCAAGATGCATATAAACAACAACAATAAACAGTGAACAAAAAACACATAACACAACAAATGATAAAGGAGTTCACCCCTCTCTTGGGCTACATCTCCTAGTCCAGCTTCCAATGGATCTTTTGTATTATTTTCTCAAAGTGCTCAAATATGTGCTTTACAATGCTCAAAATGCCAAATATATGACTCCAATGGCTTCAGAACGTCCAAAAACCCCTAGATGGGCTTTTTTGGCACCTCGTTTAGCCAAAAATTGAAGAAGATAGGCTTCCTGGAAGTTCCCCTTCAAACTTCTTATCTTTGGATCGCCAAAATGCACCCCTATTGCCTCAACCTAGCCCCCACGCGCATTTATGTGGAAAAACCCAGCACCGGACGCAACCGCACAACAGGTGCGAACTGTAGGACGGTTACGCACCGACCCCTAACCGTCTAAGACCGTGGGCATATGAAGCGCCATACGACCGCGTGAAAATATACTAAAGGGGTTAAGTTTAAACCCAAGTCACATGGCAAGACCCATGTGCCCAAGCGTGCGGGTGTTTAAACGTTTGAAACCAAATAAAAAATCCGCGCGCACACACGACAGAGTCATATGGTATTGTATATACGATCGGGGGCTGGGGTTAAGCCCCAGCCCGAATGCACCCCAACTATCCACATATACAAATTCAAATCATTTTAAAACTATTATATGGTAAGTACTACCATGTGGGCGCGTTGGTAGCCCAACCCTTGCCAAAGCTTTGCGTGGAGTTGGAGGTTTGGGGTTCGAATCCCACGAACTACATAAAATTTTGAACGACCAAACCAAAAAGCAGGGTGCCACGTGGCAGCCCATGTCTAGGCCACATGGCACCGTACAACCAATCAAAAACTGCCACGTGTCGCAACATCATTCATCCACATCTTCCAACCAATGAATGCCACGTGTCGTACGGTCCTACCAATTCAGCTCTGCCACGTGTCGTACGATCCTACCAATTCAGCTCTGCCACGTGTCGTACGATCCTACCAATTCAGCTCTGCCACGTGTCGTACGATCCTACCAATTCAACTCTGCCACGTGTCGTACGATCCTACCAATTCAGCTCTGCCACGTGTCGTACGGACATGCCACGTCATCATCCGTACGGACTGTATAGTCAGCATCCCTTTTTTTTGCTTGTTTGTCATTTTGAACAGAACGTGATATCTCTCTCATCCGACGTATGTTTGAACCCAAACGAGTTGTGTTGGGTTCGTGACGACGAGACCTACGCTCCCGTTCGATTTGAAGCGATTTTGAACACTTTGAATTTTGAGCAAAATTTGATCCCCTGGATCACCGTGAGAAGTTATGTGACATTCCACATACCACCGGAAATGGAATGATATGTAATATCCATAAAGAATAGTATTACCTTCAAATATATTAAAACTCATACCATTATACATGAAACAACCTTGAGTCCATTACCCAAACCTTTGTGCTACCAGAATTCGCTATCCGACTTTCTTCAAGGGTTGACATCAATGACAACCAACCTTAATCAACAAGGTCGTTCTTCATTTTGTTAGAGATCAATTTGACATTGATCTTCTGTTCTTAGCTCCATTTCTAAGGGTTTTGGGCTTCCCTAAGGATACTCTTTGTCTCCTTCTTTGGTGTTGAAGGAAAATTTCCCATTCAATCGAGGCCCTTATTTCTCAAAGGTTTCTTATTTTTTTAAGTCTACTTTTCTCAATCCTCCTTAGGAGAGGGAGGTGGGATTATGTTTCTAATTTAGGGGAGATCTCTTCTAAAGAATGATCTAAGGTTGAAATTTTTTTTTGACTTAAGCTAGATTTTGTATTGTCACTACATTGGAAGTGGCCCCAAGCCACCTTCTCTTTCTTTTGTAAGGTTTTCAAAAAATTGAGAAAACTTCTTCTTTTCTCTGATTAGGAGGGGAATATTTCTTGAGCATTTTTAATTAAAATGATAATACTCACAATAGTCATTACACTTGAATAAGAGTTGCTCATAATCTTATAGTTGCATAAGTTGAATTATCGATTGGCAATGTTCGTGCAAATGGGGAGGCCTTCTTCAAGATTGACTTCATTGGAGACCTAAGTGCATGTGTATATGCCTAATCTTGGATCAACATTTTCAAGTAATCTCACCAACTTATTGTTGGTTGCCTAGAAAGTCTCAATGCCCCAAAGGTTTTGAGGGAGAAGGGGGAGTATGACCCAGATAAAAATAGTCGAGGAACTCTCTTCATCTGGATCAAAGTGTAGATACCATTTAATCAAATACAATTCGATGATTCTTAGAAACCATATACCACTACATAAAATAACATGAAAATCTTCTTTAAAATGAAAATGAAAAGAAAAAAATATTTCCCCAAAAGAAGAACTAAACTTCTCCTTTCACATGGGAACATGCTAATTTTGGATTCATGCTTTGAAGGCTTTGTGGTTTGGGGACACCCCATGAATTCTGCATTTAATATCTATTTTGCATATAACATTACTTTTCTCTTAGGGCCTCCAAAGGGAACGTGCAACTTATGGACTCCCTCTAGGCTTTTAATGACATTTGTATGCTTGGAGGTCTTGGGTTTCTTCGAAATGAGAATAATTATTCTCTTGAAAGCTCCATATTCATCCAATGGAGGGATAAGGGTCATTACAACCATTGTGCTAACAAGACCACAAACTCAAGATCAACACAACTATGATACTCATAATTATGAGTTGAAAATTTATATTATGTCGAGCAATCATCTAACCTATTTTTGTTCTTATTAACTAGAATCATCGACAAACTCTGAATAAACAACAATTTGTTAGAAGGATTCTATGGAGACTCAAAGTAAATCCTACTTATAGAGGGAAAAAGTACATTGAATCTTCATCAATCGATAATCCTTCTCTTTGTGTCACTAATCCAACGTACCAACACTCTACTCTTTGCATTAAATATGACTTTTACATCATTCATTCATTCATTCATTCATATATATATATATATATATATATATATATATATATATATATATATATATATATATATATATATATATATATATATATATATATA
>ML814959.1:143786-162799 GCA_009831015.1 Picea engelmannii | reverse complement strand
CTGTTACAAATCCAAATCACTTAGTTATGAATGAGATAATAGATTAATATTTATTGTCTAATTTAATTAAGGCAAAAATAAATTAGACACATGTTTCTTCTTGACTTTTCAAGAGTGTGTGTGATGTTAAAGTCAAGGAGTTTCTGTGATGTTAAAGTCACCCTGCGGGGACAAAAAAATCGAGCCATGTTAAGGGTTGGTGTGGCTCAGTCTAGTCCCATGGATCAAGGACAAACTAGCAAACAAAAGGAAAATTGTTTTCTCTAATTAATAAGAATTTACCATAATTTATAATTCTATTTAATAAATAAAAAATTTAATCCCAAATTTTGTTGATATATATTTTTATAAATTATTTGATCAATTATAAAATGATTCAAATAACCAAAATTAAAAAAAATAAATATAACAAATAAACAAATAAATTCAATTTCAATAACAATTATTTTCTCTACTTAATAAGAATTTATCATAATTTATAATTCAATTTAATAAATAAAAATTAAACCATCTCATAAATATATAAAATGATTATTTTAAAAAATAAGTGCTAGTCCCCCTCACAAACTAGCAAAAAAAAAAAGTTACTTAACTTATTATGGTGCAAACTTTTAACATTTCTTCAAGTTTTGCACTTTAAAAAAGGTTTTCACCTTAATAATAATAATAATCAGCCCAACGATTTGACTGGTAAAGTCTACGAAGGTATACATACCCTACCCCTCTCTAGATTTGACCTCTTAAGAGGAAACACATGTTCTTAACCATTAGGCCCACTCAAGTTGTCACTACATTGTTTTGGTGATCTATTAATTGAAGCCATGGCAAATCCAAACATAACAAAATCAAACCAATACTTATTTTTTGGTGTATTAATATATATTAAAATATTATATATTTATAAATATATTATTATTTTATTATTATTTTATAATTATTTTAATGTGTTATGCTATATGGACATCCATCCCATACTCAATCGACGCAAATAAATATTTTATTATTAATTAATTATTTTTTATTATTATTTTAATATGTTATGTTACATGGACATCTCCACCATACTCTAGTGTCTATGAAAACAGTTATAAAATTAATAAATAAATAAATTTAATTTAAATAACAATTATTTTCTCTATTGTCTCTGAGGTGTAGGAAATGAGTGACAGAGTGTATGTGATGTTAAAGTCATGGAGTTTGTGTGATATTAAAGTTACCCGTAAGAAACATGAGGGACAGAAAATCCAGCCATGTTAAGGAGTGTGTGTGATGTTAAAGTCACCCATAAGAACCACGGGACAAAAAAATTGAGCCATGTTAGGGGTTGGTGTGGCTCATTCTAGTCCCATAGGTCAAGGACAAACTAGAAAACCAAAAAAAAAAAAAATCTCTATTTAATAAGAATTTACCATAATTTATAATTCAATTTAATAAATAAAAATTTTAATCCCCAAATTTTATTTATATATGTTTTTATAACTTATTTGATAAATTATAAAATGATTCAAATAACCAAAATTTAAAAATATATATATAACAAATAAATAAATAAATTCAATTTAAATAATAACTATTTTCTCCATTTATCATAATTTATAATTCAATTTAATAAATAAAAATTTTAATCCTCAAATTTTGCTTATATATAATTTTTTATAACTTATTTAACGTGTTATAAAATGATTCAAATAAACAAAGTGTTATAAAATAAATATAACCAATAAATATTCAAATATCTAAAATTTGAAAAAATAAATAAATCATAACTAACTTTGTGTTACGAACAAATAAACTCCAATAAAATGTGTTTGATTTAAGCAATAACAATTTAATATATATAACAAATTTGAATTATCCACTTATTACAAAATAAAATAATAAAAAATTGAGTTGATTCAATTGTAAGTCGCTCGAAATGTAAAATGTGTTTCCTCAACCATTGGTGTTTTCCATGGATATAGGAAACCTGTGTTTGATAAACCCTCCATCGTGGGCAGTGCTGGAATTTCTTGAGGCTATAAAACACTTACTTATATTTTCCAAACAGCAGGTGACCTTACTTGTCTGAGTGGGAGGGAGCGCACAAACGAGTTTTTTTGTTCGTGTTCGTGTTTTGTCCGAGTCGCTGAAACATATCTCCCTTAAGGCTCAGTCATGGTCAAAACACTTTTAGTCATCTAAGTTAAGGTTTAGATAAGGAAATTCTCACACAATTTTCCTACGCAACTAACTCATAACTAAAATTCGTTCCACCGATAGAGAGGACGGAAAGGTAAGCTAGATGAATGAATTAGTTAGTGACTGACTAGTTAAAATTGGACAGTCATGAAGTTCTTGTCATTAAGCTCATATCTTGGTTGGTAAGAGAAGTAGATATACCTGTCAGAAGGGAATTAAGGCTATGTTCCTGTGTTTAATATGGGTCCTGCATGCACCAGTCTAGATGGCTCTCCCACCTATACTTTCCTTCATCCTATCATGCCAACTCTACCCTATCACATGGTCCAACGTCCTTTGGAATTTACTCTAGTAGTACACCCTCCACTTAGAGTTTAGGTGAGTTCCTTCCTCGTCATTGTGACTTTTCAAGAAAACAAACACCGACTCTATGTGGGGTTCTTTTCGATGAGGGGAAAATGTACACTAGAGGTCATTATTCAGTATTCTAGTCGACCAAGCCCATTTCCACGGTAAGGTTTTATATCACGCTATCCTAACTTTAAACCAGAGGCATAGAGATTTGGAATTTCAAATCAATGAAGGTCCTTTTACTTGTAGTTCTTAACAAAAAGTTACGTGTATTTCTTTTTAGGTATACCAAGAGTTTCGACACTCTCTCTCCTCGCTCTCAAATTTCAGTGACTTGTCAATTTAGCCTCCTTGTAGTTAGTTTAGCGCTTCGATAAGCCAAGGTTACACCACTTCACGCTCTTACCCGGTGGTTATAAGAGAATGTCAGGATTGGATACATGTGGGTTTATTTTTGTTTTAAAAGGGCTAGGGTACCCTGTGTGTGACCACTCTTTTGCCCTCCATCATTTCTTTGCAAAGGTTGAGTCCCTCCATCAGCATTACATTCAGACCCTTATCTCTCCTTTCAATGGAACCCGTAGCTATTCTTATTTGGTATAAATGTAAATCCTACTTAAGATGTTCGCACCCAGTTCCTGGAACATTCCTTACAGTATGTGTCTCTTGAATATAAGGTTCTGTGAGTATTTTATAACGGTATTTCTTCCGTCGAATAAAATTTGCATCAACAATTTTCTTGTATTGGTGATGCTAACTAATGCAAGGCAACCTTGTAGGGGTCTAGTCCTAACATGCCCTATGATGACTGCTTATTATCATTACTCTCTATAGTCTTGATTTTGGGAGGGTTTTAGACTCCAACATCTGGGGGAAGGTTTTGGTCTGAAACCTGTCTTTGTCACAATTGGACTTATCCTTGTCTATGTATTATGGAAGCCAATACCATCATCTATTTTACTATGTTTAAATTCGTTGCTCACTGTAACTATACTTTTGTTCCATTATATTTGTTTTGTTCTAAGTACTACTATAAACACTAATGATGGGCTTTGCTGGTGGGAGGACCCATTATAGATTTGTTGCGCGCTTCTCCCATGGCCCGAACATCAATCGAGGGGACAAGCGACAAGGAGAGAAAAGGAAGAGACCACCAAATTAGAAGTTAAGTATTCTCTGGTATATTCCGTTAATAACAATTATCACTCTACTGGTGTTCTCTTGTTTCATGTAAATAACTTACTGATTCTCGTGATTGATAATTCTTCAAGGATTTTGTACACACAAGGACTTCGGATCTCCCTCTTTCTCTGCGATATAAAAAGTATTCAAGTTTCTTTTTTTGGTAACCACTTAGGAGACCCAACAAACATGGTTACAAGATTTTAGATTGTAAACGTTCGATAAAGTTGATTGGTTTCCCATAATGGCTTGGAAAGAGGGTAAAAATTCCCAACTGTATTCTTAAGTTTAAGGTTTGACAGTCGTGAGTAATGAAAATTCTGAATATTTTCCTACGAGAATTGCTTTAGAGTTTAATTGAACACTGTAATGGCTATTGTATTAATCAACTCATTTCACTGTTCGAATGTATCTTAGACTGGTACTTGGTTATTAAGGCCATCGTTTAAGTAGTATTCAGTTTTTTCTTTGAATCTCTGTTTAATTCGAATCTTGTTACTTTGACATATTCCTATTTTTCTTTACTGTTGGAAAAGATTTAGGATCGAGGTTTATTTGAGTCAAGTGATAAGATGTGACCCTATGAATGCTTACTTATCTACATATATATATATATACATCTATACATACAGACTTACACATATATGGTCGTTTCTATCCTCTTTGACACTTTTACCTTGTACGGTAATTCTATCTTACTAGTAATAGTTTTCACTTTCAATTTTAGTATGCGTATACCGATACTTGATGAATGCATGATGCCATTTCTAATCCTCATTGTTGTAGAGATTTAATTGCCATTCTAACGTGTACAGTTTAGCTCCAGTGGTAATACATAAGAGTATATATGTATACATGTTTGACCATGATTTTGTTTACTTTTGAATTCATAGGCATATAATTAAAACCTCAAAACGAACCATGTGTATGACTTCTTAAAAAAAAATATAAAGACTTACACAAGTATGAAGACTTATATAAAAAAATATAACGACCCTGATTTTTTGTAAGAAGAAAAAAAAAAAAAACAATTCTAGTATTCAATCAGTCTTTAACTCAACCATAAACGTCGCTCAACATTAGATTCATAAGGCATTCTATCATATTTATATATCACTCATTTGGATAAATTTTTGTCCAGGATTATTATATCTATACTGAATTTAACAGTCACACTACAACTTTGACTAAATCATTCAACAAAAATGGGAAATAATGCAATTCAGATTTAATAAATACATTACATCAAAATTAAGATCATTTACGCAAAGAAGGAAAGGGTACATATCTGAACCAGTTTGTTGGGAGACAAAGGGAGTTCAACCATATTCCTCCCAACCATAGAAGAGGGCAGCCAAAATCACTTGCCCAATTCACCCCCTAGCCTGACCATGAACCCATGAGGGAAAACTTGGAAAACTCCTCCTCAACAATGTCCTTCAATTCCCTCCAATTCCTCTTGCCTCACAATCACTCAGTATTGTTCATAACAGCAAGAAAAAAATCAATCGTCTCTTTCTCCAACATACTTAGCAACGTCCTGCCTCCTCACATATGCTATTTATCAATCAAAATGTTTTTGCCCGGGTCTTTTTCCCTCCCTTGGAAATTTTCACAGCTTTCTAAATCCTTGATTTTTAGGGGCTACTAATGGCCAAATCTCTGATTTTCCACTTGTAACAATCAGCCTAGAGGTACGTCCAACATGTTCACCACTCATGGAATCATGGTCAGCTAATTTTAACATGGTTGTTCCATTCGTCCTCTTGCAATCAATATAAAATATTATGTTTTCATACAAGTGTCATAGTCAATTAGTTATTTGGGTCAAATAAAATCTTTTCCCAACAGTCATAATAATTAATTACAATTATTAAATTCAAAATTCAGAAATGCATTAATGGCAAAAATTTTCCAAATTCGAATTTACTAAAAACGGAATAATTTTCCAACAAATTTAAATTTCAAAAATACTTTATTTTTGGGAATGTCATAGAATTTGCACTAAAATTGTAGATAATATTGAATAGATTCAATTAACAAATTCTACCTATTGCAATGCTATCCATACCTAGAATAACAATAGAGGATGGGAATCCATCATGTTGTAGATAAATCAATTATTTTCTTCTAGTAGAGAAATTAATGGAAAACAATATAGAATGGGAGTTTATCATTCTATCAAGTACATTCTCTCACCATTGACCAATTATCCTCCATTTCCTACCTACGAAATCATCCAAGAGAACTCCTTTCTTCTTCAGAAAATGTTGCTAATTGATCCTAGCTTTAGAGAAATCATGAAGAATTGGTGGAATCATGCAAAAGTTTGGGTGGGGTCACATATGTTTGTCTTCCGACAATATATATATATATATATATATATATATATAATGATAAATTCAATTCCATTTCTCTTGAAATAATCATTGAATTCATTTGAAGTGAATTCTCCCCCATTATCTTTTTTAAGTGTGGAAATCTTCTCTTTGGTGGAATTTTCAACTAAGTATTGAAATTTTATGAACCTATCAAAGGATTTTGATTTGTTATTCAGAAATTATTTCCAAATTATCCATGGACAATCATGAATGAAAATAATTAAATATTTGAATCCACCAAAAGAAGATTCCATAGAACCACAAATGTCACTATGGATTAAATTCAAACAT
The DNA here is from genome assembly GCA_009831015.1 of Picea engelmannii. Classification (NCBI taxonomy): domain Eukaryota; kingdom Viridiplantae; phylum Streptophyta; class Pinopsida; order Pinales; family Pinaceae; genus Picea; species Picea engelmannii. Next base: position 156,416 of record ML814959.1, on the reverse strand, counting down.
TTGTTAATGTACCATGTACTTGGGTAAAAGGGATATCTCTTTTGTTTTCCAATTATACATGTTTCACACTTGGAAGTTTATTTTTGTAAGGTAGGAAACCCTTTAAGGACCTCCTTTGATTTAAGTTTACTTCGAATTTTAAGGTTGAAATGACCAAATATGTAATGGCATAATATTAATGAGCTAGAGGATCATTTCATTGATATTGCAAGGTCCTGGTTGTGGGGAATGAGTGTTCCTTGTCTAATGAGTACCAAGGATAATAAATTATTTTTAAAATATGGAACATCCCAAACATTAGGAGGTAATATTTTTCCAATTCCAGGAGGAAAGAAATGGATAAATCCTTTTCCTTGAGGAGAATGGGTTGTGTCATCTTCCGATTATATTGGATTAAATGCCATGTCCTGATATATCCAAAATATTTTTTTATGTAGCACATATGTTATGGAGACCCTAAATCAAGTATCCAATTATTTTTAAAATATTTTCTCATTTGTTTGTTGATGGAAACCGAGTCTGCAAAATCCAATTGTTGATCGGTCATCAACACATATTCATAATCATGACCCATTTTTATGCATACTAAGCATAAGTGGAAGCATTTGAATTAGAATGTGATTTTGAGTTAAAAATTATCTTGTGGTCACATCTTGTCGTCACATATTTTTCACTTTATTGGAGTCACATCTGCACTTTTTCTTCTAATGTTGTTAGGAGAATCTTGATATCTCCTAAAATATTATTCATTTAGATTATTGTTCCCTCTTTATTGGCTTCTACTATGAACATCACCATGTTATTCATTATTGAATCTTCATCTTCCTTTAGAATTTTCATTGTATGTGCCTCTTCCCCTTCCTCTTGTACTTTCAATGTAGGTGTCCCTTCCACTAGCACTTTCATTGTCGGTGCATCTTCCTCTGGATATTTCACCTCTTTTTGAGATGGTAAGATCTCTAGAGGTCTTATTTTTACCAAAACAATTGTCATGTTGTAGCAATAGATCATTGCGAGGGGAAATAGTTTGTTTTTCTAGTTTTCCTATGATTTGTAAAGTTTCCAAGAAAGTTTTATAAGATAGTGGATTTTTTTCTATCAATATGGAGGTCATAAAATTTTCTTCCACATCATCAAACCCACATTTAACTATTTCAAGTTGGGTGTTTTTTAAGCAAGAGATGTAATCCATAACATCTCCTCCTTCATCTATTTTATTTATTTATTTTTGTGTCGAGATCAACTCATTTTTATTTACGTTTATTATAAAACATGTTTTTGAATAGTTTCCATGCATTCCAAGCATTGGTAGCATTTTCTATGTAGTGACAGAAGATCTTAAAAGTGAAAGTGTTTTTTCATCTTTTAATTCCCATATATGCAATTCTATATCATCAATATAATTAGTGGGAGGTTTATTGCCATCAAATACATCTTTCCATAGCTCATTGTAAATTAAGGTGTTTTCATGTGACGACTCCAAGTCTTATAGTTCTTGGTTCCGTACAATTTATCAGAATCGAAGAATAAATTTACCAATTTTTACATGATGAGGTAATTATCAAGTCCAGATGATCAATTGAATAATACCATGCACAAGACACATTGCACACACCGCAAAAGAGTGCTATATGGGTTTGGCCTTGACCCTCTTATAGCCTCAAATAAAAATATTTTGGTAGAGTATTTCATTGGACTCTTACACTTTGATTACAAATTACAATTCTCTTTCAATTCATCAAAATTTCAAAATTTTACCCAAAAAATGCTCATAAAAATATGAGAATGCCCCCTTTGAAGTGAACAATAATGTTCAAGACTTCAGTTACAATGTAAAAACAATGCCCCCCTTAAATTATAGAGTACTTCAATTTTGAAAAATATCACCCCTTATATATCCAATTTTACATAAATAGCATAAGAAATATAAAAATATTTCCAAAACACTTTAACAATTAGCACAAATCCTTATACAATAATGACTCCCACATTTTTTATAATGGCATAAATAATATACATTGGAAAAAAAATAACTTACCACTTTTCCATTTGCTTTATGAAAAATGGCATGTGCAAAGCCTTTACCATAGGCAAGAATTTCCTCTACATTGGTAACCTCCTCGATTTCACATGGGGAGTCTTTCTTTTTACTATGTGTTTGGGGAGACGATTTTTTTTATTGAATGAGTGGTTGATCTAGGTGGCATGTCTACATTGAAAGCATTGAAGGGTGAAATCATAGGTTTAAAAACTCTAGAGATCTTACACGAATCCATCCATATTGTTTCTAATTTCTTATGCACCTCTACCATCACCACCATCCCATTAATATCAGATACTTAGTGTTGGTTTGTGATTTATTTTGCACTGTCATATTCATATATAGTTGAAACACATGTCGACACTGAGAGGGGGGGTGAATCAGTGTCCGGAACTTTTGATTACTTTTCACACTTTCACAGATTAATTAAATTAATTGAATAAGATATATGCAGTTCAATTAATTATTCATAAACATGTATAACAAAATTTTTATGAAGTAGATAAAATATCATTCTTTTATTTATTTAACTTGAATGAATACAAATAAAATCAATCCTTTAATATCTTCAATCTCAACTGAATATGAGAGATTCAACTCTCTCATACAAGACCCAACTTATATTTCCTGTATCCAACTGAGAAATGAGGAATCCAATCATCATAACCAGACCCGTCTTGTTGATCTTAGATCCAACTGAGATTTGAGGAATCCAATCCTCATGATAAGACTCAGCTTTCAAACATGCACCAAACTGATAGAATGTACTTCCATTCAATCCATTATATATATAATTTTTGCAGAACATGCCCAATTAGCCAACACATGGGAAATTTCCCCAGAAAGTGTGGAATGTGGTGAGTACAAGTGATTCTTTTAAGGAAACTTGTCGATATTTTCCTTTCGTCATTGGATGCTAGATCGACTTCTGTACATATTACCTTTTTGTGAATGTCTAAATATACCTCCACATATTTCCTTTGTTGGTGATTATTTAAACTCAACTTGTAATCATTTTACTTGATGGTTATATTAATTATGGTTCCCTCTCAGCTGTTAGTCACTAAATATTTGACTTGGTCTCACCCTTTTTGTATTTTCTTCCTCATTTGACCGACAAACATATTTTTGGTCGACTTTTGCGGGAAGTCTTCCGAAGCGTGCGAGTGGCAACGGTATGATTTTAATTCTGGCAAAATTGTTTATAAATGGGTAGTGTTAAAATGTTTCTGATGTCTTGCTGAAAAAAAAAAAACTTGTTCCTGGAAAATTCGTTTTATAAATGGTTAGCGTTAAATTGGCTCTGGCGATTCATCTTATTTAAATGGTTACTGAACAAAAATTGTTTATCTATGGAATACCTCCGTCAATTCATTTCTACTCCTGGCAATTGTTTACCTTCTGGCAATCGTTTGGCCTGGATGTTCTTTTTATCTTGGCAGTCCGTTTTAGTTCTGTCAATGCGTTTCTGGTCTGCGTTTCACATGGTTGAATGAGCCGGGTTTTACATTTTTGTGTTGGGGTGTTTTAAAGGGATTTCCTTGTATTTATTGGAGGTTACCCCTGTGTGTCTGGGTTTGTGCTCAATTCAGAAAGAGCATCTTTATTTTGTTTGAATGATGTGGTATTGGGTGTTGTGCAAACTGTTATAGGGAGTGGTTGCAACAGTTAAATTGGGGCGATTTTAATTTTTACAGTGAGCATTCGTATGTGGGTGTTTTATTTACGCACCATGAGCAATTCATGCATGGGTCATTTTTGTTTTTACTGCGGGCGTTTTTGCCACTGTTTTTTTGGGCTTTTAAACTTGTGTATTCAGCATTTTAGCAAACTGTGTATTGGGTATTTTTGCATACTGTTAATGGGCGTTGAATAAACAGTGTGTTTTTCATGCTGGATAATCTGCAATTTTTTTATATTGGGTGTCTGAACTACGGTGTACGTGCTCACTGGTCTACGTTCTGTTAATGATATTGGGCGTTTTTTTTTTTTTTTTTTTTTTTTTCCTGTTTTTAAAAGTGTGTGTGGGTGTGTGTACAAGGAAACAACAACAACCCATTCGACTCTGCGTCACCACCCGACGACGAATATGACGCAACCAGGATGAACATAAGAAGACGACCAGGACGCACGAAATGTAACCACATGCATAAATGACGATCACACGAAAAAGTAAAACTAACTGCTAAATACGACTGACCTCCCACCCATCCTACCCTGCAATGGTTAGGACCTCCAAGACACATAAGAAACGCTCAAGCCCAGGTTCCCATCGATCTTAACCATTTAGGGTCTGAGGGCTGGCGACTGTTCTGAGGAACATGGAGGTGTCTACATCCCACCCGACACAACACACCAAACAACTAACTAAATACAATCAAGTACAACGTAAATAAGAAGAACAAATACCTCCCTTATGGAAAGCGCGTGACAAGAGGACTCCGACAACAAAATACAAAATTCAACATTATTTAAATGAATCAACAACCCTCAATTTACTAACTCCGTGTAGTTTTGTATGTAAATCTAGGTCATGGCGTCATATATGTTATTAACAAAATCACAATACCACTGTGATGTATTATTAACCATCATTCATTTTTATCGCATATCCGGACCATGATCTTACCATTACAATAGCTCTTTCATGCTACAACCACCAAAATTCTAATAACCTTTTCAAGATAAAAACATTTAATTCCAACATGAGGAGCTCTCAATGCTATGTCATTATAATCATAAATCTCAATGATAATGCAAAATACTATCATATTCACAAGTAACATCATAGTTGAAATAACACTATATCATCTTAATTTAAAATGGCCATCTATAAAATACTGGAATTTTAACATGACAATACTTGTAAGGGGCAATGTTGGAAAGGACAACTATCACCATTAATAATGACATGATTCAAGATAACCATTAATTAAAAATGTTAATATATATAAATAACATCATAAATATAGGAACATCAAATTGATAATATCCATATACATCCTAATCAAGATGGCAATCTATAAAATGTTAAAATTTAAAATGATAATAAATAAAAAGGAAATATTGGGAAATGCCTAGCCATTAATATTAATATTAATGTTGCCAATCATTAGGATAACCTTTATTTAAGGGAGTCAATATTTAGACACAACATCATCATGATGGGTGGCATTAATTTTGATGATAACCATACACATAGTAAGTAGAAAAATGGCARTCTATACATAATAAAAATATTAAGGACAATAATCAAAGGGCAACTTCTGGAAATGGCAACTATCAGCATTAAAATGATAACAAGTAAGGATCACCATTAATTTAAGGAGGTCAATATAGATTACATCCTAGATATAAGTGACATCTAATTGAGATAGAAACACACATCAAAAAAAGGCAATCTACAAATGATAACATTTTAAATGACCATAATTAAAACCACAATACATAAAAGTCAATAGAGAATGTTTCTAGTTACAAAGGTTGGTAACAAAATGGATGAGGTTTACCATGATATTAAAATGATAATGTAAAACCCAAATTTTTAAACGATAATCTAACCATAACACTAACCGAGGGTATTAACCAAATATTGAAACAACAATATTAACGATGATATTAATCGATATCATGGGGAGCATAATGTTAACGATATTACATTGTAAGGCAATAAACAATATTACAATGTAAGGCAGTAATGTGATAATTCACTGTAAGGCAATAAACGGTATTATGGGAAACCTAATGTTGGATGATATTACACTATAAGGAAATAACCACGCATCGTAATAAATTAAAAACACACACAGCAAGGCAATAACCATGCACTAAGATATCCATTCCTGTTCTGGAGGATCACCGGGTCAAAACGAAGACCAAAGATTGGGGAATAACGCACTCAGTCATGAAAAACGGGATGACACACACAGCAAGTCATAAGCGAAATAAACACCCAGGAATGGAATGAACGCCCAACAGTCAAATGCCTAGGTAATAATGGATTGAACGCCTAGCAGTCAAACGCCTAGGAACAATGGAATTACATAACGCCAATCGAAGTGGGAACAGAGAAATAAAGACGCACCCATCGAAAAGTAAATACAGTCACACAAAAAAAAAACCCTTGATGCGGACAGAACACACCGTCCTCCTTCAATCCGTTCCATAACCAATCGGAATGTTGAATTCAAACGCACCCTATTGAAGGAAAACGCAGGCTGATTGACAGGAAAACGCAGTCTAAATCAGGTATCAACGCGCAGCAATCAATGTCTGTCTCGAATAATGCAGGCCAATTAAAAACGCCAAGATATCAACGGCCAAAAAAAAATCCCATTATCAGATGCCAAGACTCTGAAGACAAGTGGCAAAAAAAAACGCCCAATATCATTAACAGAACGCAGACCAGTGAGCGTGTACACCGCAGTTCAGACACCCAATATCAAAAATTTGCAGATTAGCCAGCATGCAAAACACACTGTTTATTCAACGCCCATTAACAGTATACAAAAATACCCAATACACAATTTGCTAAAACGCTGAATACACAAGTTTAAAAGCCCAATAAAGCAGTGGAAAAAACGCCCGCAGTAAAAACAAAAATGACCCATGCACGAATTGTTCACGGTGCGTAAATAAAACGCCCACATACGAATGCTCACTGTAAAAATTAAAATCGCCCCAATTTAACTGTTGCAACCACTCCCTATAACAGTTTGCACAACACCCAATACCACAACATTCAAACGAAATAAAGATGCTCATTCTGAATTGAGCGTAGACCCAGAAACACAGGGGTAACCGCTAATAAATACAACGAAAACACTTTAAAACACCCCAACACAAAAATGTAAAACCCATCTCATTCAACCATGTGAAACGCAGACCAGAAACGCATTGCCAGAACTAAAACAGACTGCCAAGATAAAAAGAATATCCAGGCCAAACGATTGCCAGAAGGTAAACAATTGCCAAGAGTAAAAATGAATTGACAGAGGTATTCCAGAGATAAACAATTTTTGCTCATTAACCATTTAAATAAGACGAATCACTAGAACCAATTTAACGCTAACCATTTATAAAACGAATTTGCCAGGAACAAGTTCTTTTTTTTTCAGCAAGACATCAAAAACATTTTAACACTACCCATTTATAAACAATTTTTCCAGAATTAAAATCATACCGTTGCCACTCGCACGCTTCGAAAGACGTCTCGCGCTCCGTGCCGCATCCGCTCTCCTTGCCGCTCCCGCTCACCGACCACATAAAGCTCATCGGTACCTCCCAGCCAAACGCTAGGGGTACTCTTCTTCCTCCTTAGCCCCCCGAGCCGCAAAGGGGCCACACAAGAACCAGAGATAAGACTAGCTTCTCAGCTCGCCTTCACGGCTGAGCTACCACTCCAACACAGCTGAGATACACCCAACTCCTCACAAGAAATCTGTCAAGCCACAATTTGGCAGCGTAACGTTACGCTAACCGTTCATCCCCTCTTCCTTCTTTTCCCCTTCTTTTATAGAAAAATGAGACCCACCTACTTTCCTAAATTATTATTAAATTAATTTTTAATGACAAACCTCTAAACAGTCTCCGTCGTCCAAGTGTCACTCATCCCTACGGTTCTCCAAAAATTAATTTCTTTTTAATAACTAAAAGACTCAATTCCCTCGCCCAAAGGGGTTGGATCCAATGGTGGAAAGCGAGGAGTTTTTCACCGTTGGGCAAGGTTCAATTCTCATGAGGGCTTTACCTGGAGCCATGGGAACACCTTGAGGTAGTGGTCGAACGTGTGGTTGCACCCAGAGATACCATATTAAATGGTATCGTGACCCGTGCACACATAAGTGGATCAAAGCCCACCCCCATGTCCTTCAAATTTTTAATGTAGGAGCAGAATGAAGCAAGACAGAATCTCATTGCGGCTAGGGCCTAAAACCTAGCCGCCCTCGAGTTGGTTTTTGAATGCAGGGGTGCGGATCCACGTTTACAACAGTCGACCAGGGATATTCAGAGCCGTGGATTGGTGTTACAGCCCACAGTCTGGTGTTTCAGCGCGTGATCTTGGCCTTCAAACCGAGAAGAGGTATGCGCGTTTTGCATGCGTGTTGACCCTAGCCACGCGCACAGGTAGCCTCCGCCCTCTCGGTGGCTAGGCTTAGCTGCGATTTGTCCTCTTGTATGCTGGAGGCCGACGACCTTACGATGGCCCCGGATCCGACTGTCACGAGAGGCAATGACTATTTGGAAGCTTTCAAAGATTTAGTCCGCTCGGCAGGACCCAAAACCAAGCCTCCTCTCTCATCTAAGTTCGTTAAGAAGATGGAGGAGATCCCTTCTCTAGAGCTATCTCGAGAGGATCCTTGCAATCTTGCCCTCCTTCTAGCAGAAACGACCCTCATTGGAAAGTTTACGGGGTTATGGCCTAGGCCCAAATAGGTGGAGGCATGGATGGATGATCGATGGAAGTTGTTGATAAAAGGAAATGTTTCTCTGTTCGTAGTAGGCATGGGTTTCTTTGTCTTCAGCTTCGTGAGCAAAGAAGACTGTGAACTAGTCTTCAGATCTGGACCCTATTTCATGGGGCTGAGAGGAATATTCTTAGCCCCCTGGACTCTTGACTTCAATCCCAAAGCCAAGATCACCGCAGCCCCTATTTGGGTCAGGCTTCCACACCTCCCCTTGGATCTCTGGGGGACAAGATCTCTGGAGGACATAGGAAACAAGCTTGGGCACTTCCTAGACAGTGCGGAACCGAAAGGGGACCAGTTTACCTGCGCCCGCATATGTGTTGAGGTTAATCTCGAGAAAGGTCTTCTAGAAGCCATTAATCTCTCCCTGGGGGAATGGTGTCATATCCAAGAGCTAGACTATGAGCATATTCTGTTTAAGTGCCTTTGGTGCCATGCTTACGGCCACTTCGCAAGAAGCTGTCCCAAATCCCCTGAGGAGAAGGGACCAGTCAAAGAAGATGATTTTCATCCCGTATCTAATCGACGAAGGAAGTCAAGGCGAAAGGATCCACTAGCCCAAGCCCCGAAGGCCACTCACTCAGCAAAGGCAATCCTAGAAAATAAAAACAGCTTTGATGCGTTGAAGGAAGATGAAACCCTAGAACCAGAAGAAACAGCAGTCAAGGAAGATCCTTCGGCAGATGAAAGCCTTCTGGAATCCACCCCTCCGAATTCAATGACAGCGAGAGAAATTTGGGCATCAGACCCAGAACCCTATGCCCAAGCAGGTCTGATTGCTACGGTCCCCTCTAGCGGCTCTGGGGGAACTTTTGAATCCGAAGACAATTCAGCCCCGTCACCACCCCTCACCCGAGGGAGAAAGACCAAAAAAGCGCGCAGAGAAAATTAGGCAGCCTCCAACATTTCATTAGGTTCTCAGAAAAAGCTGGACCCCTATATTAAGGGGAAAAGTTCAGCCCCCTTGATATAATGCTTTGCTTCTATCTTTTTCTATGTTCACAATTTGTGAGAATTTACTCATGTATGCATCCTTTGTCATATTCTTGAATTAGCTCAAGGAGAAGAGGGGATTGTTCCCCCAAGACGTTCACAAGAAGTTTGGAAGCACTGTTAGAGGTCACCAATCTTCTCCAGATTTGTAACATTCTGATTCTGGCTGGTCAAAGAGCCGCTTAATGCAACATAACTGTTTTCGTTAAAAAAAAAAAAGACTCAATTCCCTCACTCCCCCAAAAATCGCTCCTTAAATTACTCCTAGGGTTCCTAGATCCCCTCTCATGCTTTTAATCACTTTCCTAAAATGAAACTGCTGATTTTTAGTTACTCCTTAAATGCTGATTCTTTTTCGCTTTTTACCCTATGTCTCCTACTTTCCATTATTAAATTTCCTTTATTACAAGTTTCCTCATTTCTAATTTTTATTCCTCTCTTTTGTTTTTTTGTTTTTTTTTTTTATTTTCATTTACCCTTTTTTTTGTTATACCCAAAATGATAATTGCGCTTATTTGTCCTTTCAAAATGTTTTTAAAATCCTAACTTTTTATACCCCCCCCTCAGATAAATTTAATCTTCTTCAAAATTTAAAAATCCTTGGTTTCAATTACTTTATCCCCCTCATTTCTTTACCCCCTTTACTTTTAAGAAGACTTTAATTAACACCTAGGAGAGTTTTAGCTTATGCCCTATGTTTATTTTTGTAGGATCTTTTCTTAGGGCTCGTCAAAATCTGTCTTAGAGATGTTTTAATTTAGGTTTTGATTTGAACAGGGCGATAATTTAATTAGGCGAGTCGGTTTTTCTTTTTAAGAATTTTATCAGGCGTTAAGGTCTATGGTCATCTAGGTTGTCTCATCATCATCATCAATGCGACGTGCCCTTCAGGACGCACTACGTGCTCCAAGGGTGCCACTCGCCTTGTTTTCTTCGGTTGCGCGATGTGCCCTTCAGGATGCACCACATGCTCCAAGGGTGCCACTCACCTTGTTTTCTTCGGTTGCACGATGTGCCCTTCAGGATGCACCACGTGCTCCAAGGGTGCCACTCACTGATTTGCATTTCTTTGCGTGACGTGCCCTTCAGGATGCACCACGTGCTCCAAGGATGCCACTCGCTGGCTTGACGGATTGGTAGACTCTATAACCCCTAGAGTCAACACTCCGCCAGGTGAACTTGTGGGAGACTAAGGTCTCTAAGTAATAAGGCCCCTACCTTATTGTGCACCCCTTAGAATCATCGTGAGCGATTGTCGCAGTCTTCCCTCACGACATCGTGGATCCTCTCGAACTAGGTAATCGTTAACCTACAGTTCGAGCCACGGCGGGAGTGCTAGTAGGTTGTGGCAGGGCTGCTGTCCACACCTCTCCCTCAATATCTATGGAACTCGTGTGTGGCCCCTTTACTCCATATGTGAGTCTGGTCAGAAAGCTATCGTCAGCCTGCATCATCAACCACCATGTTAGATCATGTCAAACACACATCATAAAATCAATAGCATATCATCAAAACAAAACAATATCACCATAAATGAAACGACCCAAATAGCCCACTCCCTGACTCAATCCGGAGTCCAAGGGAGTTCCACCGATGCCTCTGCATCCTCAAGGTCTGGAACCCTGTACACTCAATGAAACTGAGTCAACAACACCTGTCTACATCAATGCAGTAAAAACATCCTGTCAAATAACTTAACGCATCATAATGAAGGAAAAAGTTTTATCATCATAAAGATCCAGATCACTTGCGAACAAGTGTCCTCAAAGAATAAGTTTGGTAAGTGCACCAGAGCGGGATGTTACATACACCCCCTCTTGGTCTAAACTTCGTCCTGAAGTTTCTCAGTATAAATGCCGAAATTAATGTACCATAATATCATAAATACAATAATATCATAAGTCTATCTACCAAACAAAAATGGAAACTGTTGGCGCATATCATATGAGTCCTCCTAGGTCACCGAGTGCGGACTATAACTGTCCCATTGGACCTTGACCTGATCTACCGTTCGACATTGTAACTGTCGAACGCGATGATCTAGAATGCGGACTGGCTCAGTCGTGAGCACTCCCTCGTCCGACACCTGCAAGGAACTCATGTCAATCACGTGTGTAGGATCACTAACATAATGTCTCAAAACAGATACATGAAAAACATCGTGCATATGCCTCAAAGAATCAGGCAAGGCTAGTCGATAGGCCATGGGCCCCTTTCTCTCCAGAATCTCGAAAGGTCCCACGAACCTAGGAGAGAGTTTATCTACCTTTCCAAACTTGATCGAACTCTTATGCGGTTTGACCCGCAAGAAGACTCGATCGCCGACCTCGTAACTACGGTCGACTCGGTGCGCATCGGCATAACTCTTCTGTCGATCCTGCGCTTCTTTTATCCTTTGTCTTATGGTTTGCATCAGCTCTTCCATTTCTTGGATCGCTTCCGGTCCCACCAGGACCCTATCCTCAAGCCAATCCCAAATCAAGGGCATCTGACACGGTCGCCCATAAAGAAACACAAAAGGCGCCATCTTAATGGTGCTCTGGTAACTGTTGTTATAAGCGAACTCTACTAGAGGCAAGAATTCCTCCCAACATTTTTGTTGGTCCATCACGTACATGCACAACATGTCTTACAAGGTTTGGTTCGTTCGTTTTGTCTATCCGTCAGTCTCTGGGTGATACGAAGTACTGAAGTTTAGTTGAGTTCCCAAGGCCTCTTGGAAACTCGTCCAAAATTGTCCAGTAAACACCGATCCTCTATCGAATATAATCTTCTTAGGCACGCCATGCAGCCTCACAATCTCACTGATGAAAACTCTCGCTATGTCATGTGCCTGATACATCATACGCACCGAAATAAAGTGAGCACTCTTCGTCAGAGTGTCTACCACCACAAAAATCGAGTCGTGTCTCCTTGCTGTTAGTGGTAGTCCAACAATAAAATCCATCGAAATGACTTCCCATTTCGATTCCGGTTAGTGGCATGTGGTTGAAGTAATCCCGCTGGGTGTCTATGTTCAGCCTTTACCTGCTGACACTCGAGACATCTAGCCACAAAGTTGACTATGTCGACCTTCATTCATTTCCAAAAGAACAAGGGCTTAAGGTTTTCTCTCATCTTCTAAACTCC
>ML814959.1:96654-111169 GCA_009831015.1 Picea engelmannii | reverse complement strand
ATATATATATATATATATATATATATATATATATATATGAATATTACATCAATTCCCTATTATAAAAATAGATAAGAAAACTTTACAAGTCAAGCGTCAAATGAACTCCAAAATATAAAAACAATAAGAGTGCCTTCAACTCACTTGAAAACTTAGGTATAGATGTATCCCCTCTAAAACCTACCAAGAAATTCTAATGGAAACCAAAGGGAGAAAATAAAAATAAATTCAAATTGTAGGAGGTGGGATAGCATTTCATCAACGCAAGGAAAAACATAGATCTTAGGGAGAAATATCTTCACCCCAACTAATTTTAACTATCTTTATTATGTCCTAGTGTATGAGGGGACTGAACTCTCCCATGAAACAAACGCAGTTCAAAGTGAAAATCAAGAAGGAAAACATTGACTTACATATCATTGAAGAAACCAAGTGCTTTGAGAATTACATTCTGTCACGTTTTTCAAAAACTATGGTGGGATTGCACAGTAATTGGCCTAAGGGAAGAGGAATTATTTGGGGGACAACTTATATATGGTGGTTATTGGTCCATTACTTATTGGATCCTCTATCTTTGTATCCCTCACCAATGTTTATGGATCAATCAACCCCTAGAACTAGGAAGCTTTCATTTATATTCTCCACAATATACCCCCAAATGCTCCTAGTATCTTGCAAATAGTTTGGGGAGATTTTAACATGATAACAAGCCTCACGAAAAAAAAGAGGACTTTGCCGTCTAGATGGAATTCGCACTAAAATTGTAGATAATATTAAATAGATTCAATTAATAAATTCTACATGTGGTAGAGAAATCAATTACTTTCTTCTATCAGAGAATTTTTTGGAAAACAATATAGAATGGGAGTTCATCATTCTATCAAGTACATTCTCTCACCATTCCTCCTTAGATGAGGTTCTCCACATTCCCAACACTTTAATGTCTTATGGGAACTGTCCCCAAACTTCCTCGTTCCCAAATTTACCGGTTTACCATCGCCTTGTGTATTCAGATGATTAGAGTAAAAATCTTTTCTTAGAAAGCTTTTTGTTTCATTCTGATAAGGAGCTGGTTGATATCCCTTCTTCTTCTAGTTCATTTCATCTTGTTTTTTTTCCTTCCAGGCTTTGTGATGCAGGAGCATCTACGACACCAAAAAGTGAACCAACGTGGAGGGAAGAGAAGAACAGCCGGACAACACCAGCGCATACCTTTTTGAATCACGAGGAAGATTTTTGCGTCATCGTTTGGATGAACGCATTCATATGAAGTGCACTTGTATTGTAATGTAGATAAGAAGACATTAAATAGTTTTAATGCTGGTAGATAGGGTTAGCTGTAGATTAGATAGTTTCATTTCCAGGAGGGAAAACGAATATAGGCACCCTCCTTGTGTAATTGATTATTATTCAAATTATTATTCAGCATTAGCATAGAGAGCAGTAGAGAACAAAGTAGAGAGTTCGTGGAGAAACCCCATGTACAAATTGAATTAATAGGAGAAAGCTCTTGATTCAATTCCATGGTTGTGTTTGAGTTCTTTATGCTGTTGATGTTATTTTTTTGCATACTTGCTTCTTTATATGCTTATCTTTTATATGCTTCTTATGTGATTGCATATCAGGTTCGAAGCCTAAGGAAATGAGTAAATGAGTCTCAATTCTTTCTCTATTTGAGCCAGGAGATTCCTACATAGAGTGCAGTCGAATTCCTCTGCATAGAGTGCGTCAAGGAGGTTCTACAGTTAAACTCTCATTCTCGTTCAACCCGGAGTTGATTTGGATTATTCGAGCCATGCAGGTGAGTGCAGGTCAAACCGAACTTCCAGTAGCAAGTCTGAGAAGGGAAGGGTCAGGTGGCTGTGACTGCGAGTGCATGGAGCCTGGAGATCTTCAGCCTTGATTTTTGAGAGTTGGCGAAGGTCAAAGTCGAGCACAGGGAACGTGGTCGAGAAAGCTCTGAAGGAGTCAGAGTCACAAAAGCTCAAGAGGGATAACACCATGAACTTCAATATGGGAACAGACTCCGGTGAAGTTTACACAGGGCAAGGGTGGTAAAGCTGAGAACTCTTCAAGAGGAAGAGAATCGACGACTTGAACTTCTTGAAGAAAGGAGTCTTCAAGAACGGGTAGAACCCGGAGGCCATCGTGCATCGGCATATCGGGGTTGGCGAACGCGAGTATTGCATGCACGTCGAGATCGCGAGTCGTGATTTCTCGACTTAAACGGGACCGTCGATTTAAGCGCGGACAGGTGGCACGATATCCTGGGGAGTTGGGATTCGACACTTTGGTGGTTTCGACGCTGGAAGGAGCACGTAGAGACATCGAAGTCCCGAGTCACGATGAGTCCCACAGAGGCTGTGTGGAGTATCGCACGTGGCATCGACATTTCGGCACTCGGGGTTCCGGTATACAAGGGTTCAACATCGCGAGTAGCGATATCCCTAAGTAGTAACCATTGATCATCGGAGATCGGGGTTTCGACATCGAGTGGCACGAAGCGGAGTTACGAATCTCACGATATCGCAAGATCCGATCTCCCGATACACGAAGAGGAGATCACCCGAGAAGGATCCTGCGGGTGATGAAAACTCCTGAGAGGAGTTGGAAGGGCGTTGACCCTTCGGGCCCGTGAAGCAAAGGAGGTCCTGGTGGAGCGACTGGCTGTTGTGAGAGTGGGGGTTGCGTCAGAGTGGTATCAGAGCTTGAAAGTCTTGTCTGTATATTTCAGATAGGAAGAGAGAAAGAGGAAAGGAAGCACTATGATACTCACGACTTGCGTCAGAGTATAATGTCGCCTAGGAGGGAAAGGCAGTCACCTAATCGTGAGGACAGGGATGCGCGAAGAAGGGGTAGACCAGCAGGAAATCCAGTAGGGAATCCAGAGATGGAGTGTCAAATACGAGATCTCAGGGCGAGACTCGAAGATATGGAAACAACCCAGAGGCGTGGAGTGGGTATAGCAGTGTTCAGCGACCCTGAGGTTGAAGAGGAAGCTGGACACGACCAAGAAGAGGTCACCGCAGAAGATGCCTCGACAGAGAGGTTGATCAAATCCATTTCGAGGATGATCTCGAAGACGAAGATGGATATTCCTATGTATGAGGGAAATCTAAACGTAGAGGAGTTGTTGGATTGGATCCGAGCACTCGACACCTACTTCGACTACGAAGACATCGAAGAGGACAAGAAGGTGAGACATGCTGTCACGAAGTTGAAGGGACATGCAGCCTTATGGTGGGACGAGCTGCAAGTAGACAGGCATTGCAAAGGCAAACAGAAGATCAAAATCTGGGATCGGATGATCGCCAAGATGAAGGCGAAGTTCATTCCTAGGGACTACCAGATCACTTTGTTCAGGCGCATGCAGAACCTGAGATAGAAGCTGATGACGGTGAAAGAGTACACTGAGGAATTTTACAGGCTCAACATCAGAGCTGGTCATCGGGAGAGTGATGACGAAAAGGTGGCGAGATACCTGAATGGTCTTAGGTATGACATTCAGGATGAATTGAGCATGGTTACCATCCGCACAATTGAGGATGCGTACCAGATGGCTCTAAGAGCTGAAGAAAAGCTGAGCCGCAAACAGGGACAGCGAGGGCGAGGAAGAAGCCAACCCAGAGGTAAAGCTATTGCCCAGGAGAGAAATCAAAAGCCTCAAGGAAAAGCTCAAAGAGGTGGAACCTCACAGCAGAGGCAACAAAATTTTGAGCCGAGGAGACATCAACCAGATCAGCAAGGAGATTACGCTGACGCCAACGCATTTCCTCGTACCTGAGGTAGAGGAAGAGGCAGAGGAGGAATTATCACATGTTTTACGTGTGGTAAAGACAGTCATAAAGCCGTGGAATGTCCAGAGAGGAAGATGGACAGAGGAAAAGCTCACGTTGCTGAGGCGCAGAGGCGTGACGTGGAGAATGAAGACACTGGAAGTGGGAAGTCACTGACAATGCATAAGGTCCTTTTGAAACCTGAGAAAGAGGTGGAGGACGCAACTCAAAGATGTCAATTGTTCAGAATGACTTGCAAGACCAAGGGATGGAAATGCAAAGTCATAGTGGACAGTGGGAGCACCGATAATATCGTTTCGATCGAGATGGTGGAGAAACTGGAGCTGAAAATGAACAAGCACCCGAGTCCATACAAAGTGACGTGGCTGCAGAAAGGACACCAGGTATGTGTTACAAAACAATGCTTGGTAAATTTTAAAATGGGTGATTATAGGGATGAAATTCTGTGTGACGTTATACCCATGGATGTCTGTCATGTATTATTGGGAAGACCATGGTAGTTTGACAGAAGTGTGGTTCATGATGGGAGAATGAACACATACACCTTGGAGAAGGATGGAAAAACCCATAAACTGCTACCAATAAAAGATAAGGAAGTAAAGCCAGAAGTTAGCAGCACAATACTTCTCATGAGTGAGAAAGAACTTCTCACAGAGCTGGAGAAGGATGAGAATCCACAATTCTTTGTTGTCAGGAAGCCGAGGATTGTCCTGACAAGCACAAGAGTGGATGACTTGCCGGACGAGATTCAAAAACTGCTTGGAGAGTTCGCTGATATCATCGTGGACGAACTACCTCGTTCGTTGCCACCGATGAGGAGTGTGAGTCACCACATTGACCTCATACCCGGAGCAAGTCTACCGAATAAGGAAGCGTATAGGTTGACACCTCAGGAGAACGAGGAAGTCAAAAGACAGGTACAAGATCTACAAGATAAAGGACTGGTGAGGGAGAGTCCGAGTCTGTGTGTCGTTCCAACGGTACTAAGCCCAAAGAAGGGTGGAGGATGGAGAATGTGTACAGACTCCAGGGCGATAAATAAAATTACCATCAGGTACAGGTTTCCACTACGAAGAATGGACGACTTGATGGATTGCCTGAGCGGGGCAAATTACTTTTCCAAGATAGATCTCAAGAGCAGATATCATTAGATTCAGATGAGAGAGGGAGATGAATGGAAGACGGCGTTCAAGACAAACGAGGGTTTGTACGAATGGCTGGTCATGCCGTTTGGGTTGACAAACGCGCCAAGCACATTTATGAGACTGATGAATGAAGTCCTGCGGGAATTCATTGGCAAGTTTGTGGTGGTGTACCTAGACGACATATTAATATTCAGCAAGACAAAGGCTGAGCACTTGAGGCATTTGGCCATTGTGATGAGAAGATTACAGCAGGAGAAGCTGCTGATAAATTTGAGGAAGTGTTCCTTCATGCAGACAGAACTCATATATTTGGGTTTTGTGGTTTCGGCAAATGAGTTGAAGATGGATCCTAAGAAGGTTGAAGTGATCAAGAATTGGCCATCGCCAAGAAATGTTTTTGAGGTAAGGAGCTTTCACGGTTTGGCAAGCTTCTACAGAAAATTCATTCGAAATTTTAGTGGAATCAGTGTCGCGATGATGGACACTGTGAAGAAGCGACATAAGGTTTTCCATTGGACAGCAGAGGCTGAAAGGAGCTTCAATCTGTTGAAGCCAAAGATAACAGAGAAGCTAGTGTTAGTGCTGCCTAATTTCCAGAAATCCTTCCAAGTGAAGTGTGACGCCAGTGGATATGCTGTCGGAGGGGTCTTGAGTCAGGATGACAAGCCTGTAGCATATTATAGTGAGAAGCTGGACGATGAAAAACTGAACTACTCCACATATGATAAATAATTCTATGCCAGTATCCAGGCATTGAAAAAGTGGAGGCACTATCTCATACCCAAAGAATTTGTTCTGTACAGTGACAACCATGCGTTACAGTTCGTGAGTCAGCAAGAGAAGCTGAATCAGAAGCATGCGAAGTGGGTAGAGAACATGCAGAATTTCACCTTTGTTATAAAGCACATTTCGAGGACTGCGAACAAGGTAGCAGACACCTTGAGCCGTAAATGTTTATTGCTGCAGGAATTCAGAGTCAAGACTTTGGGGTTTGAAAGCCTGAAGGACATGTATGCAGGTGATATTGATTTCGGGGAAGCTTATGAAGAAGTTGAGAACCCAGTTCTCAGGGATAGGAGTCCATGGATTGATTACCTGATCTAGGATGGATTGTTGTTCAAAGGCAATCAATTGTGCATTCCAGATTGCTCTATGACAGAGAATTTGGTAAAGGAGAAGCACAGTGGAGGCTTAGCAGGTCATTTCGGACATGACAAAACATTTGCCAAGCTGAGTGAATCATATTATTGGCCGGGCATGCATGCATATGTGAAGAGATTTGTTGACCGATGCATAATTTGTCAACACGCGAAGGGCCGAAAGAAGAACTCAGGGTTCTATCAACCGTTGCTCGTACCTGAGAGGCCATGGGAAGCCATTAGCATGGACTTTGTGTTGGGTTTACCGAGAACACAACGAGGATTTGATTCCATATTTGTTGTGGTGGACAGGTTCTCAAAGATGGCACATTTCATTCTGTGTCATAAGACTAGCAATGTGACCCACATCGCCAATTTATTTTTCAAAGAGATTGTCCGATTGCATGGATTGCCGAGAAGCATAGTCTCGGATCAGGATACCAAATTCATAGGTCATTTTTGGAGGACTCTATGGAAGAAACTGGGGACTGACTTGGCATTCATTTCTTCTTACCATCTGCAGAGAGATGGGCACACCGAAGTCATCAACAGGAGCTTAGGGGATCTATTGAGAAGTATGGTGACCGAGCATCACATCAAGAGTTTGCTGAAGCAATGCAAGAACTTCATGCATGGGTGAAGCAGCGACTGCAAAAGACGAATCAGGAATATAAGCACAGAGCCGATCAGAGGAAGAGGTTGCTTCAGTTTGAAGTTGGAGACATGGTTCTAGTGCACTTGAGAAAGGAAAGGTTCCCCAGGGGAACGTAGAACAAGCTCAAGATGAAGAAAATTGGACCTTACAGAGTCGTGAAGAAATTCGGGGAAAATGCATATGAGCTTGAGTTTCCAGGGGGCATTGGGATATCTCCGATCTTCAATATTTCGGATCTATACCCATACAGGGCCAAGGAAATAGACATGGGAACTGATGAACCAGTGATCCAGTGGCAGAAACAATTACCCATTGTGCAGAAGCTAGAGATGGAGTGCATACTGGATAAATGAGTTAGCAAGAAGACCAGGAGGAAGCGGTATTTTGAATACCTGGTGAAGTGGAAAAACCACCCAGTGGAGGATGCTAGTTGGGAAACAAAAGAAGTGATTCAGAAGCATGGACACACCGTGCAGCAGCTCATGGACAAGAGCCCATGAAATCTTTCAAGCCAAGGAGTATGATGCAGGAGCATCTATGACACCAAAAAGCGAACCAACGTGGAGGGAAGAGAAGAACAGCTGGACAACACCAACGCATACCTTTTTGAATCACGAGGAAGATTGTTGCACCGTCGTTTGGATGAACACACTCATATGAATCGCACTTGTATTGTAATGTAGATAAGAAGACATTAAATAGTTTTAATGCTGGTAGATAGGGTTAGCTGTAGATTAGACAGTTTCATTTCCAGGAGGGAAAACAAATATAGGCACCCTCCTTGTGTAATTGATTATTATTCAGATTATTATTAAGCATTAGCATAGAGACCAGTAGAGAACAGAGTAGAGAGTTCGTGGAGAAACCCCATGTACAAATTGAATTAATAGGAGAAATCTCTTGATTCAATTCCATGGTTGTGTTTGAGTTCTTTGTGTTGTTGATGTTATTTTGTTGCATACTTGCTTCTTTATATGCTTATCTTTTATATGCTGCTTATGTGATTGCATATCAGGTTCAAAACCTGAGGGAATGAGTAAATGAGTCTCAATTGTTTCTCTGTTTGAGCCAGGAGATTTCTGCATAGAGTGCAGTCGAATTCCTCCGCATAGAGTGTGTCGAGGAGGTTCTATAGTTAAACTCTTATTCTCGTTCAACCCGGAGTTGATTTGGATTATTCGAGCCGTGCAGGTGAGTGCAGGTCGAACCAAACTTCTAGTAGCAAGTCTGAGAAGGGAAGGGTCAGGTGGCTGTGACTGCGAGTGCATGGAGCCTGGATATCTTCAGCCTTGATTGTTGAGAGTTGGCGAATGTCAAAGTCGAGCACAGGGAACGTGGTCGAGAAATCTATGAAGGAGTTAGAGTCACAGAAGCTCAAGAGGGATAACACCTTGAACTTCAATATGGGAATAGACTCCGGTGAAGTTTACGCAGGACAAGGGTGGTAAAGCTGAGAACTCTTCAAGAGGAAGAGAATCGACGACTTGAACTTCTTGAAGAAAGGAGTCTTCAAGAATGGGCAGAACACGGAGGCCATCGTGCATCGGCATATCAGGGTTGGCAAACGCGAGTATTGCATGCACGTCGAGATCGCGAGTCATGATTTCTCGACTTAAACGGGACCGTTGATTTAAGTGCGGACAGGTGGCACGAGATCCTGCGGAGTCGGGATTCGGCACTTCGGCGGTTTCGACACTGGAAGGAGCACGTAGAGACAGCGAAGTCCCGAGTCGCGACGTGTCCCACGGAGGCTGCATGGAGTATCGCACGTGGCATCGACATTTTGACACTCAAGGTTCCGGTATACAAGGGTTCAACATCGCGAGTAGCGATATCCCTAAGTAGTAACCATTGATCATCGGAGATCGAGGTTTCAGCATCGAGCGGCACGAAGCGGAGTTACAAATCTCGCGATATCGCGAGATCCGATCTCCCGATACGCGAAGAGGAGATCACTCGAGAAGGATCCTGTGGGTGATGAAAACTCCCGAGAGGAGTTGGAAGGGCATTGACCCTTCGAGCCCGTGAAGCAAAGGAGGTCATGGTGGAGCGACTGGCTGCTGTGAGAGTGGGGGTTGCGTCACTTTGGTAAACTCTACCCATTGTTTGTATTGGTCATAGCACATTCATGCTTTCCTGAATACTTCACTCAAGGATCTGGGGTTGTCAAACTCAATTCTGTCCCTGTAGGACTATGGTAAATAGCTTAAGAATCACTGGATTTTTACCTTATCTTCTCATATGTATGGTAAAAATCTTAGTATTTCCATAAATTTATTTATAAGGTCTCAGTGTTGTAAAATCTTCTCTAATACCATATGTAATATACCTCCAATTTGACATAAAAAAAAATATTTTTTTTTCAAAATGGTACATTAATCTCCAACTTTTCATTTAATAAAATTGTAGACTAAGATATTTAAAGTTTACCCTGATCATAGATTGACGTTCTATTTGTCATATGAGGATAGTACTATGCTAGACTAACATCATACTTTATATGATGGGTTGTCAAAATATTACAGTACCTTTTCAACAAATATATTTCCCTTAAAATCTATTAATACTTATACTTGAACCCACCTGTATATGATGTACATTAGGATTTGGGTCCTAATCTACTTAAAAGGTGGATTTGGGTCCTAGTCTACTTAAAAGATGTAATAGCATATCCCTCAAAACTATGTATACGTCGAACGTTATGACCTTAGTATAACTCGTACTATGTCATGGTTAGTGATATTATTTTGTCGTTGTCCGAGTCGCTGAAACAGATCTCCCTTAAGGCTCAGTCATGGTCAAAACACTTTTAGTCATCTAAGGCAATTCTCATGCAATTTTCCTATGCAACTAACTCGTAACTAAAATTCGTTCCACCGATAGAGAGGATGAAAAAGTAAGCTAGCTGAATGAATTAGTTAGTGACTGACTAGTTAAAATTGGACAGTCATGAAGTGCTTGTCATTAAGCTCGTATCTTGGTTGGTAAGGGAAGCATATATACCTGTCAGAAGGGAATTAAGGCTATGTTCCTGTGTTTAATATGGGTCCTGCACGCACCAGTCTGGATGGCTCTCCCACCTATACTTTCCTTCATCCTATCATGCCAACTCTACCCTAGCACATGGTCCAACATCCTTTGGAATTTACTCTAGTAGTACGCCCTCCACATATATTTTAGGTGAGTTCCTTCCTCGTCATTGTGACTCTTCGAGAAAAGAAACACCAACTCTATGTGGGGTTCTTTTCGATTAGGGGAAAATGTACACTAGAGGTCGTTATTCAGTATTCTAGTCGACCAAGCCCATTTCCCCGGTAAGTTGTTATATCATGCTATCGTAACTTTAAACCAGAGCCATAGAGATTTGGAATTTCAAATCAATGAAGGTCCTTTTACTTGTAGTTCTTAACACAAAGTTACGTGTATTTATTTTTAGGTATGCCAAGAGTTTCAACACTCTGTCTCCTCGCTCTCAAATTTTAGTGACTTGTCAGTTTAGCCTCCTGGTAGTTAGTTTAGGGTTTCGATAAGCCAAGGTTACACCAATTCATGCTCTTACCTGATGGTTATAAGACAAGGTCAGGATTGGATACATGCAGGTTTCTTTTTGTGTTAAAAGGGCTAGGGTACCCTGTGTGTGACCACTCTTTTTCCCTCCATCATTCCTTTGCGAAGGTTGAGTCCCTCCATCGACATTACATTCAGACCCTTATATGTCCTTTCAATGGAACCCGTAGCTATTCTTATTTGGTATAAATGTAAATCCTACTTAAGATGTTCGCACCCAGTTCCTAGAACATTCCTTACGGTATGTGTCTCTTTAATATAAGGTTCTGTGAGTATTTTATAACGGTATTTCTTCCGTCGAATAAAATTTGCATCAACAATTTTCTTGTATTGGTGATGCTAACTAATGCAAGGAAACCTTCTAGGGGTCTAGTCCTGACACGCCCTGTGATGACTGCTTATTATCATTACTCTCTATAGTCTTGATTTTGGGAGGGTTTCAGAGTCCAACATTTGGGGGTAAGGTTTCGGTCTGAAACCTGTCTCTGTCACAATTCGACTTATCCTTGTCTGTGTATTATGGAAGCCAATACCATCGTCTATTTTACTATGTTTAAATTTGTTGCTCACTGTAACTATACTTTTGTTCCATTATATTTGTTTCATTTTGAGTACTAGTATAAACACTAATGATGGGCTTTGTTTGTGCGAGGACCCATCATAGATTTGTTGCGCACTTCTCCCATGGCCCGAACATCCATCCAGGGGACAAGCGACAAGGAGAGAAAAGGACGAGACCACCAAATTAGAAGTTAAGTATTCTCTAGTATATTCTGTTAATAATAATTATCACTCTACTGGTGTTCTCTTGTTTCCTGTAAATAACTTACTGATTCTCGTGATTGATAATTCTTCTAGGATTTTGTACACGCAAGGACTTCGGAGCTCCCTCTTTCTCTGCGATATAAAAGGTATTCAAGTTTCTTTTTTTGGTAACCACTTAGGAGACCCAACAAACAGGGTTACAAGATTTTAGATTGTAAATGTTCGATAAAGGTGCTTGGTTTCCCATAATGGATTGGAAAGAGGGTAAAAAATCCCAACTGTATTCTTAAGTTTAAGGTTCGACAGTCGTGAGTAATGAAAATTCTGAATATTTTCCTACGAGAATTGCTTTCGAGTTTAATTGGACATTGTAATGGCTATTGTATTAATCAACTCATTTCACTGTTCGAATGTATCTTAGACTGGTACTTGGTTATTAAGGCCATCGTTTAAGTAGTATTCAGTTTTTTCTTTGAATCTCTGTTTAATTTGAATCTTACAATTATAAAATGTTTTCGAAAGGAATATCTATGGTATGTGTTCTTTAAAATATTTTTCTTTCTTTTACTTAGATATTTCGTATTGCCTCGGTGAGACTCTAGTGTCTTGGTACTTTGACATATTCCTATTTTTATTTACTGTTGGAAAATATTTAGGATCAAGGTTTATTTGAGTCAAGTGCTAAGATGTGACCCTATGAATGCTTACTTATCTACATATATATATACATCTATACATATAGACTTACACATATATGTTCGTTTCTGTCCTCTTTGACACTTTTACCTTGTACGGTAATTCTATCTTACTGGTAATAGTTTTCACTTTCAATTTTAGTATGCATATACCGAGACTTGATGAATGCATGATGCCATTTCTAATCCTCATTGTTGTAGATATTTAATTGTCATTTTAATGTGTACAGTTTAGCTCCAGTGGTAATACATAAGAGTATATCTGTATATATGTTTGACCATGATTTTGTTTACTTTTGAATTCATAGGCATATAATTAAAACCTCAGACCGAACCCTGCGTATGACTTCTTACAACAAAATATAAAGACTTACACAAGTATGAAGACTTATATAAAAAAATATAACGACCCTGATTTTTCGTAAGAAAAAAAAAAAAAAACAATTCTAGTATTCAATTAGTCTTTAACTCAATCGTAAACGTCGCTCAACATTAGATTCATAAGGCATGCTATCATATTTATATATCACTCATTTGGATAAATTTTCATCCAGGATTATTATATCTATACCGAATTTAACAGTCGCACTACAACTGTGACTAAATCATTCAATAGAAATGGGAAATAATTCAATTCAGATTTAATAAATACATTACATCAGAATTAAGATCATTCACACAAAGAAGGAAAGGGTAAATATCTGAACCAGTTTATGGGGAGACAAAGGGAACAACCATGTTCCTCCCAACCATAGAAGAGGGAAGCCAAAATCACTTGCCCAATTCACCCCGTAGCCTGACCATGAACCCATGAGGGATAACTTGGAAAACTCCTCCTCAACAATGTCCTTCAATTCCCTTCGATTCCTCTTGCCTCACAATCACTCAGTACTGTTCATAACAACAAGAAAAAAATTAATCGTCTCTTTCTCGAGCATACTTAGCAACGTCCTGCCTCCTCACATATGCTATTTATCAATCAAAATCTTTTTGCACATGTATTTTTCCCTCCGTTGGGAATTTTCACAGCTTTCTAAATCCTTGATTTTTAGGGGTTTCTAAAGGCCAAATCTCTGATTTTCCACTTGTAACAATCAGCCTAGAGGTAGTTCCAACATGTTCACCACTCATGGAGTCATGGTCAGTTGATTATAACATGGTTGTTCCATTCGTCCTCTTGCAATCAATATAAAATATTATGTTTTCATACAAGTGTCATAGTCAATTAGTTATTTGGGTCAAATAAAATCTTTGCCCAACATTCATAATAATTAATTACAATTATTAAATTCAAAATTCAGAATTGTATAAATGGAAAAAAATTTCCAAATTCGAATTTACTAAAAACGGAATAATTTCCCAACAAATTTAAATTTCAAAAATACTTTATTTTTGGGAATGTCACAGAATTTGCACTAAAATTGTAGATAATATTGAATAGATTCAATTAATAAATTCTACCCATTGCAATGATATCTATACCTAGAATAACAATAGAGGATGGGAATCCATCATGTTGTAGATAAATCAGTTATTTTCTTCTATTAGAGAAATTAATGGAAAACAATATAGAATGGGAGTTCATAATTCTATCAAGTACATTCTCTCACCATTGACCAATTATCCTCCATTTCCTACCTACAAAATCATCCAAGAGAACTCCTTTCTTCTTCAGAAAATGTTGCTAATTGATCCTAGCTTTAGAGAAATCATGAAGAATTGGTGGAATCATGAAAAAGTTTGGGTGGGGTCACATATGTATGTCTTCCAACAAAATATAATATATATATATATATAATGATAAATTCAATTCCATTTCTCTTGAAATAATCATTGAATTCGTTTGAAGTGAATTCTCCCCCATTATCTTTTTTAAGTGTGGAAATCTTCTCTTTGGTGGAATTTTCAACTAAGCATTGAAATTTTATGAACCTATCAAAGGATATTGATTTGTTATTCATAAATTATTCCCAAATTATCCATGGACAATCATGAATGAAAAGAATTAAATATTTGAATCCACCAAACGAAGATTCCATAGAACCACAAATGTCACTATGGATTAAATTCAAACATTTGTTTATGTACCATGTACTTGGGTAAAAGGGATCTCTCTTTTGTTTTCCAATTATACATGTTTCACACTTGGAAGTTTAGTTTTTTAAGGTAGGAAACCCTTTAAGGACCTCCTTTGATTTAATTTTACTTTGAATTTCAAAGTTGAAATGGCCAAATATGTAATGGAATAATATTAATGAGCTAGAGGATCATTTCATTGATGTTGCAAGGTCCTAGTTGCGGGGAATGAGTGTTCCTTGTCTAATGAGTACCAAGGATAATACATTATTTTTAAAATATGGAACATGCCAAACATTAGGAAGTAATATTTTTCCAATTCGAGGAGGAAAGAAATGGATAGATCATTTTCCTTGAGGAGAATGGGTTGTGTCATCTTCCAATTATATTGGATTAAATTCCATGTCGTGATATATCCAAAATATTTTTTTATGTAGCACATATGTTATGGAGACCCTAAATCAAGTATCCAATTATTTTAAAAATATTTTCTCATTTGTTTGTTGATGGAAACCAAGTCTACAAAATCCAACTGTTGATAAGTCATCAACACATATTCATAATCATGACCCATTTTTATGCATACTGAGCATAAGTGGAAGCATTTGAATTAGAATGTGATTTTGAGTTAAAAATTATCTTGTGGTGGAAAAAAAAAATCATACTATGTTCTATA
>ML814958.1:148895-175962 GCA_009831015.1 Picea engelmannii | reverse complement strand
TTATAGGGGGCTATGATTCCATGAGAGAGGGGGCTAAATGGGCTAAGTCCTTCTATTATATTTTATTTACCCATCTTGGTTTTATTTAGGGAAAAGTGGTTACATGAACTTGTTAGGGGAAATCCAAATGGTTCTTTATTTTCCATTTAAATATTTAAAACCCACTTTTAGGTTGTTGGGGGGTTGCTCATCATTTGGTTCATCATTATTTCACTCTTCTTGTTCATTCTTGTGTTTGTATGGGAAAGGAAAATTAATTGATCGAGGTAGGAAACCATGGTTGGATGACTATAGTAATTACCTGTGTATTCCAGCCATGAATTGGTGCATGTATGCTTGAGATGCACTGGCATGTGCAAAACCTTGTTCATAGTTGTGAATCCTAAGAGTTCCAACATTGATGTTTTCTGACCAAAAGCATTAGAGCCATAGAAAGAGGTGGACAACCTGAGGGACTATGTGTAAGTGAAAGGGGTTCATCATCTTTGGGTGGTGTAGTCTAAATGGGAAGAGATCCAGTAAGCTAGATTTTATTTTGTTTGAGAAACCTGTGAGATATTGATTGTTGACTGGTTGGGGAAGCTGAGTGGTGGAATGAGACCTGTCCTTGTGAAATCATAGCCCTGAATTGGGGGTGACCTTCTGTTGAGACTTAGAACAATAATGTCTACTCTGGGTGGAGCTTCCTTTATTTGCAACCAATTGATGATTGGTTTTATTAAAGATAAGTTCTCTTTGTCATGTGTTTCTCTACTTGTATATTTATTTCCATTGTGTATTAGTTATTATCTCTGAGATATGTATTTATAATGTGCCTTATTATGGGTTATTGTTGTGCATGACCTAATTAAGCATTATTTTAAAGTATAACATGATTCTCGATTATTGCATGTGTTGTTATTATGTTTCTTTTATACTTATTTAGTAATTAATTAGAATAAAAAATTCGAAATGGGTTCTTGAAGTAGCTTGGCCCAACCTGCTAGTGGTTGGGTACGTTACAATCCAGTAGTGTCTCTCATATTCAATATTACTGAATGTGTCAAGGGAATCTACAACCAAGGCATTATGGGATAATTTAGGGGCTTTGTATCAGTCTAAATCCATGGTTAACAAATTGTTTCTGCGGAAGAAGCTGTATAACCTCAGAATTAAAGATGGAGACTTGGTGACAGAGCATGTGAACGCCTTCAATATTGTGGTAAGTCACTTATTATCTATTGATATTAATATTTCCGATGAAGATAAGTGTATCATTTTATTGTTCTCTTTACTAGACTCGTGGGATATTCTGGTTGTGGCCATAGGTAGTAATTCAACTACTTTAAATTTCGATGATGTGGTGTCATCCTTGTTGTTGGAGGAGATGAGGTGGAAGAATATGGAAATACAGAGAACATATTCCTTATTTTCAAGAGGATTCTATGAGGAAAGAAATACATGGTATATCTGAATCAAAGGGAAGATCTAAATCTCCTAGAAAATTTGTGAAGGTATGTTGGAGATGTGGAAAAGAAGGGAACTACAAGAAACGATGTGGATCCAAAAGTGTTGAGAGAGGGAAGGGATCTGAAGATTCTCCTTATACAAAAGAAAAAACCTTCGTGGAAAGAGGGGATGTGTACTTGGATTCTTCAAGCACACATACATATCATGAGGCATGGCTACTTGACTCAGGTGCATCCTTTCATATGACTCTTCATAGGGAGTGGTTTTGTGAATATGAAAGGTATGATGGAGGTGATGTTTTCCTAGGTAATGACTCAACAACCAAAATCATAGGATGAATAAAATTCAATTTGAAGCTCATGGATGGAAGGAAAAGAACACTCTCTAGTATTCTGCACATCCCAGGGTTGGCCAAAAAATTGATTTTTGTAAGCAAAATGGATGATGCAGAGGTAAAAACAGTGTTTGAGAAAGAAACCTATAGGATGGTCTGATTGGAAATGGTGTTGTTAAAGGGAGTTCATATTCGAACCTGGTATAAGTTTCTAGGAAGCACTATTAGTGATGGGTGAAATAATTTTGTTGTTCTTGATATTGGAGCCAAAGAAGGAAAAACTCCTACAACCTCAGAGAAAATACTATATCATGGCATAAAAGACTGGGACATATCGGAGAGAAGGGCCTTTGAGTTCTACATAGTAAAGGTATGGTTGAAGGTATGTATAATTTTTCTTTGGATTTTGATTTTTGTGAACATTGCATATATGGGAAGTATGATGATGTAATATTCCCCTCTAGTGCAACGAGGGAAGAGGGAATTTTACATTTCATGCACAGTGATGTGTTTGGACCTATGTTGGTTCCATCACTGGGAAAATATGTGTACTATGTCTCATTTATAGATAACTTCTCGAGGAATACATGGATTTATTTCCTTAATAATAAATATGAATTCTTTGACAAATTCAAAGAGTTTAAGGCTCGTGTGGAAATCAAACAGAGAAGAGAATTAAGGTGTCGAGGACATATAAAGGTGGAGAATTTTGAGGAAATTAATTCAAAGAATTATGTAAGAAGTGCATTATATAAAGGTAGAAGAGAACTCCATACACACCTCAACATAATGGATTTGTAGAAAGGATGAACATGAAGTTGATGGAAAAATAAAGGAGCATTCTCAATGGTATTGTGTTAGGATAGGAATTATGGGAAGACACAGTGGGTATACATGTAAATTGATCAATCGATCACCCTCATCAATGTTGGATGACAAGAATCCACATGAGGTATGGACTAATAAGAAACCCTATTTTACACATCTCAGGGAATTTGACTGTGATGCATATGTTCATGTTCCAAAGGAAAACATGAGTAAGCTAGATAAGAAAGGTTGAAAAGTGTATCTTTATTGGGTATAAAGATGGTCTGAAAGGTTATAATATTTGGAACCCAGAAACTAAGAAGGTAGTGTATAGTAGAGAGAAAAATCAAAGATGTTTTAAAACAAGAAGTCATACCAAGGGAGGAAGAACCAGAGAAAATAGAGTTTGTGAAAAAGGATAATGAATCAGACTCTATAGAAGAACATGAATCAGAAGATGAAGATCCTCATACTCTAGTATTGAGGAGATCATTAAGGAAAGAAGGAAATTGGAAAGGTATAATCCACCTGATTTCTATTCTAATTTTTCTTTGTCTATTATTGATTATGATCCTAGAAATGTTGGGGAGGTAGTGGATTCAGAGGATGGAAAAATCTAGAGAAAGGCCATGGTTGAAGAAATGGAAGAATTGGATAAGAATGAGGCTTGGTATCTAGTTACCAACTAGAAGAAATCCCATTGGCAGAAAATGGATGTTTAAGAAGAAGTTGAATCCAAAAGATAAAGTGGATAAATACAAATCTTGGTTAGTGTTGGGTTCTTATATTCTTTTCAGTGAAAGTTGTTGATTAATTGGGTTGGTTGTCATTGATCTCAACCCTTGAAGAAAGTCTGGTAGCGAATTCTAGTAGCACAAAGGTTTGGGTAATGGACCCAAGTTTGTTTGATGTATAATGGTATGAGTTTTGATATATTTACAGGTAAGAATATTCTAGATGGATAGTACATGTCATGCCATTTATGGTGGTATGTGGAGCGCCACATAACTCCTCACGGTTTGAGCGTTATGGCCTTACGAAGTTGGAGGACCCTCATTTGTTGGCTTGAAGCCCCAAAAGGTCAAAGAAGTCAAAGTTCTTGCAAAGAAGAAATTATTTAAATAATAAAGTGAAGTGACATAGTCAAAGAGGATTATTTAAATAATAAAGTGAAGTGACAAAGTCAAAGAGGTTTATTTAAATAATAAAGTGAAGTGACAAAGTCAAAGAGGATTATTTAAATAATAAAGTGAAGTGACAAAATCAAGGAGGATTATTTATCTAATTATGGAAATTGGTTATAAGAAGGTTAACCCTAAAATGAGGAAAATGGGTTAAGTATTCAAGTGGCTATTGGATATATGGACAAGTGAAAAATTGGGCAAAGTGGTCTAGAAGATGCTTCTAAGGAAGCTACATGAAAGTATAAATAAGAGGCAAGACTCTCTCATTTCAAGAAAACTTGATCATATTGAATATATATAGGTGAATGAGGTAACCAAAGGATATATAAGCCTAATTTCAGAGGGAAGGTGAAGTAAAGAAGGCCAAAATTCAAGGGAGGATAAATTGTTTTGATGATGCTTTCTAAGGTATGTTATTTACAGGTCATCTCACCATTTTCGCAATAATTTTGTTTTCTAGAATGATTCAGACCATGAAATTGGGAGTCCATTGAGGAAACATATCCAAGTAGTTGTGGTACAAATTTTATCTTGTGGGTCATTGTATTTTTGGAGTTACACTCCATGGAAAATAGGGTTTGTGGCTAGTCCTGAAACTAGTCCAAAACAAGTGTTTCGGGTAAAAATGTCATAACTTCTTCACAACAGATCCAAATTCAATAAGACCAAATGTGTTGGTTAGAGTACAGTTTGTATTATTCTGTGTAAAATTTTCAGATCCATACAACAAATATTTCATGCAGGGAACGATCTACAAGTTCTCTCTCTAGAATAAACCAGAATTCAACAAGGTATAACTCCTTTTCTGAGAGGTTTCATGTAGTGACACCTAGGGTAATTGTGTAAACCACACTCAATAACATTGTGTATTATTTTCAGATCTTTATTCATTACAGGTACATAGTTATGATTATTTCAATTTAGGGTTGTTGACTAATTCAAAACTAGTCATGTGAGACTAAAGTAAAGTTTGATGAAAATGCTAGTCTCTTGTTGTTAAATTTAAGGAAGGTTTGCAGGTTGAGGTACATGTTGGTGCATGGTTGATGCACCTGTTTATGGTACAAGTTGATTACAGGTTGTTTGGTGCAGGTTTGTGCATGGTTGATGCACTTGTTTATGGTATAGGTTGATTACAGGTTGAGGTACAGGTTGATGCATGGTTGATGCATGGTTCATGTTATTGGTACAGGTTGTTTGGTGCAGGTTTATTGGTATAGGTTTACAATAGTATATATCACAATGATATTGTGACAGTGGTTCCATCATTCTACTTATACATCAGGGTGGTTGGATGGGGCAAGGACGGGTGGTTGTAGCCACCTTCCAGTTGTAGCCGGAGAACATAGGGGGTTGTAGTCTCCTTCTGGTTGTAGCCAGGGAATTAGGGATTTGGAGCTTCCCTCAGGTTGTAGCTTAAGAAACTAGGGGGTTGGAGCCTCCTTAAAGTTGCAGCTGGAAAACAAAGGAAGTTGGTGCTTCCAATGAATGTAATTCTTCAAGACATATAAGAAAAACCATTATGTGGTTTTCTCTCGCTTTGGGTTTCCACGTAAAAACACTGGTGTATTGTGTATGTGTATAATTTTTCATTTGTTCATTTTTTACATTGATATAACACTTGCATTATATGGTTAAAAAGGATTATATTTCTCTATTAATAATGCACCCCCCCGCTCAGTAATAAAACAAAAGTCTAGTTGAGGTGGATCGAATGGTAGAGAAAGACGAGGTCGAAGTGTTCGATCGGGAAAAGTCAAAGTTGAAGTAATCAAATAAAATTTGAAGAGGTAAACCAACACGAGGTCATCAACCGGTCATGGGGCAACCGACTGAAGACTGAATGAAGGTCGACTTGTAGTCGACTGATAATCTGGCTTGGTAGTCGGGTGTAATAGAATTTTGATATTCGTGGGATTTGTAGCCAATGATCTGCATGGATTTGTAGCATTTTTTGTGTGTCTTTATTTAGGTTTTTTACTATTGTAAATCCTATAAATAAGGCATGTAATATTGTAAAATATTTTTTTTATATAAATCATTTTAGAGGTTGCTAGTCATGTAGATGTAAGCTGAATTGGCTATAGGATTATCCTTTTGTAAATAAAGAATGTATGATGTTGATTGTGTCTTAGTTGTGTACCAAGGTTAGGAATGTAACCTTTTATTCTAAATGAATAAGACAATAAGATATCAATATTCTCAAGTTATGTTGGTTTCGCCATTTGGGATTCCAGGGTAAAATGCATGTGTACTATGTGTTTTCTTTATTATTTCTTTTATAGCTTAAATCTTTCTTCCTCTCTTCTATTAGGTTTAGCATGGAAGTGTTATATTTCCTAACATGTGATATCGGAGTTTAGTTTAACAACCTTGGATCTAAGATAAACCCTAGGTATAGTAAGAGTCATAAGTCATAAATCTTTAAAGTTGTGCTTAAATAATGGCAAGTAGCTCGAGAATAGAGATTGAAAAATTCAATGGCCATAATTTTGAGCTCTGGAATCTTAAAATTGAATACCTCCTTGTAGATTGAGAACAATGGGCAATAATCTATCCAGGTACCATTCTGGTAGGTATGTCGATGGAAGAATGGGAGAAACTTGAGAGAAGGGAAAGGAGTACGATTCAACTTTGTCTTGAAGATTTGGTGTTGTTGAATGTCTTAGGTGAATATTCGAAAAAGAAACTATGGGCCAAGTTGGGGATCTTGTACTAGTCAAAATACCTAGTAAATAAGTTGTTCCTTAGAAAGAAATTGTATCTTCTGAGGATGAGTGAGGAAATTTTGGTAACTAAGCATTTAAATGCATTAATACCATAATAAGCCATCGATATTCTATGGATATTAAAATCACTGAGGAGGAGAAATGTATTAGACTATTATACTCTTTTCCATAATCTTGGGATAGCTTAGTCGTGGCTATAGGGAGTAATTCAACAACATTAGCACTAGAAGACATGGTTTCATCTCTACTGTCAAAAGAAATGAGAGGGAAGAACCTGGAAGGATTGACCAAAGCTGTATTAGTGGTGAGAGGTCGAATGGTTGATAGAGACAAAGTTAAATTCTTTGATAGAAAGTATAATTTGAAGGGTATATCTAAATCCTCGGTTCAGTCGACAAGAAGATGTTGGAAATGCGCTAAAGTTGGGAATTACAAAAGGGATTTCAAGTCAAAGAAAATGGAATTCAGTACATGATCCAATGAGAAGCAGTTGACTGAGAGAAAGACTACTCCAGATAAAGGAGGTGATGTGTACATGGCGTCAACTAGTACATAGTTGGATCAATATGTTTGGTTGATCAACTCAGGATAATCCTATCATATGAAACCACATAGAGAATGGTTCTGCAAATATAAATGATATGAAGTAGAAGATGTGTTCTTAGGGGATGACTCGACAACCAAAATTGTTTAACAAGAAAGAGTCTGACTAATATTGCAGGATGGGAGGAGTAGAACCCTTCCAGGTGTGCTACATATTCCAAGTTTGTCTAGAAAACCTGATATTATTTAGCAAGATGGGTGATGTAGGTGGGCACACTCTATTTTAGAAGGACATGTGCAAAATGGTCAGAAGTGTGATGGTCTTAATGAAAATATTTCAGATTTGAACCCTATACAAGTTATTAGGGAATGTCGACTCAAATAGATGTAACAACACCATTGTTCCTAAAGTTGAATCAAATTCGACTTGACTCAACTCAACTCGTGTTGAGTCGATTCAAACCAACTAAAAAATTATTTATCAAGTCGACCTGGCCATACTATGGTACAAGAGGATGGGTGACATTGGAGAAAAATGACTTCTAACTATGCATAACAAACCTATAGTCAAAGATTTCCCTGAATGTAATTTAGAAGTCGACTTTTGTGAACATTGCATATATTGAAAACAAAGTCAAGTGAGATTCCCATCTGGAGCGAAAAGGGAAAAGGGGATTATAGAATTGGTTCATAGTGATGTGTTTGGACTTGTTTTAGTGCCTTCACTTGGTGGATCCATGTATTATGTCTCCTTTATAGATGATTTTTCCAGGAAGACATGGATATATTTATTGAGTAGGAAATCAAAGGTTTTTGATAAATTCAAAGAGTTTAAGTCTCTTGTAGAAAACCAGAAAGATAAGAAGATTAAGGTGCTTAGAACTAACAATGGTGGTGAATTATGTGGAAATTATTTTGAGTATTTATGTAAGCAGCATGGCATAGAATTCCAAAATACCACACCATATACCCCACAAAAAAATGGATTTGTTAAGAGAATGAATAGAATGTTGATAGAAAAGGAAAGGAGCATGCTCAGTGGTGCTGGGATTGCACAAGAACTTTGGGCAAAGGCAATAGACACTAAAAAATATCTGGTGAATATGTCTGCTTCATTGGCGCTTGTTGACATGAATCCACATGAGGTATGGTCTGGTAAGAATCCTTTGGTTTCACATATCAAAGGATTTGATTGTGATGCAATTGTGAATTTTCCAAGGAAAAGAGGAGCAAGCTAGAAAAAAAGGAATTCACGTGTATTTTAATTGAACACGAAGAAGGAATAAAAGGATATAAACATTGGGATCCTACATCAAGGAAAACAATGTACAATCGATATGTAGTGTTTAGAGAAGTCAAAAGGAAGTCTGAGTCTAGAGTGATGGTTCAAACAAAGAATAATCTAGAGAAGGTGATGTTTGAACTGAGGAGCAAAGAAGAATATGATTCATACAAGTCAACTAAATTAGATGAAGATGTGGAACAACCCACCCCAATCATAAGGAGGTATTAACAAGTAAGAAAACTATTTTAAAGGTATATTCCACCCGACTGTTCTTCCACATTTGTGTTAATTGTCATTGACAAGTATCCCAAGTATGTCAGAGAGGCAGTCAAATTGACAAAGGGGAGACTCTGGAAGGATTCCATGGTCAAAGAAATGGAATCCTTGCAAAAATTTGAGACGTGGGACTTAGTCCAACTACCTAGTGGAAGAAATCATGTAGGTAGTAAGTGGGTATTCAAGAATAATATGAACGTGATAGGTCAAGTCGAGAAATTTAAAGATCGACTAGTAGCGAAAGGATATTCCCAAGTTGAATGATTCAAATTCAGTGATACGTTTTCCCCTATTTCAAAATTAAATTCCATTAGAGTACTGATGTCTCTGGTTGCAACATTTGATTTGGAAATAGAACAGGAGGATGTGAAGACAACGTTCCTACATGGGGACTTGGAAGAAGAAATCTACATGAAGCATCCTGAAGGATTTATAGTAAAGGGAAAGAAAGGTTTGGTGTGCAAATTGAAAAGATCCATTTATTGTCTAAAGTAATAAAAAATAATGTGGTATCAAAAGTTCGACTCATACATCCTTAGTTTGGGATTTGTGAGAAGCAAAGATAATCACTACATATATTCCAAATAAGAAGGTGGGTGTTTCATATATGTAGCATTGTATGTCGACGAAATGTTGCTAATCAGAAACAACATGGACACAATAAAGGAGGTGAATAATAAATTATCCTCCAAGTTCGACATGAAGTATCTCAATGCAGTGAAATTCATTCTTGGAATGGAGATAAAGAGAGATTAAGCGTCTAGGAAGATATAGTTGAATAAACAATAAGTATATTGAAACAATTTTGAAATGTTTCAACATGAAAGATTGCAAACCTATAAATTTGCCAATTCATGTGGGAGCAAGGCTAACTGTCGAATAGTGTCCAAAGACATAAGAATAAATAGAGGATATGGCATGTGTCCCCATGCAAGTTGTTTTGGTAGTCTATTGTATGCGATGTTTTGCACTTGACTAGACATTTCTCATGCAGTGGAAGTGTTGAGTAGATACATGTCGACACCTGGAAAAGAGCACTGGAAAATTGTCAAGAGAGTATTCAGGGATTTGTGTGGTACAAAATACTATGTTATATGCTACCAAGGGAAACCTAGAGTTGACAGTGAAGTAAGTGTACATGGCTTTGTCGACGCTGACTGGGTTGGAGATCTAGATCAACAAAGGTCAACCAATGGATATGTGTTCAAGATGTTCGATGGAGCAATCAGTTGGATGAGTAAGCGATATGTGTTTGTATCCCTATCAACAAAAAAACAAGAATACATGGCAGACACTCATGGAAGAAAATAAGTAGTATGGATGCAATGGTTGTGTTCATGGATCGGTTTTGAGTATAAATCTATGAAGACAAATTGTGACAGTCAAAGAGAAATATTTATGGCAAAGAACACAACTTATCATTCCAAGACTAAGCATATTGATGTACAATACCATTCCGTAAGAGACATGGTGGAGAGCAACAAGGTGTTGCTGGAGAAAGTAGACATGTTGGAAAACATAGTAGAATCTTTGACCAAGTTTGTGAGTGTCGTGAAGTTCTCTTGTTGCAGAGAGGAAATGGGCATTGTTGCCCTGGGTCTGTGAAAAAAAGTTCAGAAAACTCCTGGTCAGTAAATAATAAAACAAGTGGGAGAATTTTGGGTTGTTATATTCTTTGCAGTGAAAGTCTAGTCAAGGTGTATCGACTGGTAGAGAAAGTTGAGGTCAAATTGTTTGACTGGGAAAATTCAAAGTTGAAGTAATTGATATCAAGCTTAAGAGGTTAACTAACAAGAGGTCGACAATCAATCATGTGGAAATCAAATGAAGACAGAATGAAGTTCAACTGGTAGTTGAATTATAATCTGACTTGATAGTCGACTATAACAAAATTCCAAGATTCGTAGGATTTGTTTTCAATGATCTGCATGGATATGTAACCATTTTTAGGTGAATTTATTTAGGGTTTTTTCTACTGTAAATCCTATAAATAAGGTGTGTTGTAATGAATCTCTAAGATAAATCATTTTAGAGGTTGTTGGTCATGTACATGTAAGATGAATTGGCTATAGGGTCATCCTTGTGTAAATAAAGAAGCTATGACTTCAATTGTGTCTTAGGTGTGGACCAAGTTTAGGAATGTAACTTTTTATGTTGAATGAATAAGACAACAAGAGATCGAGATGCTCAAGGAGTGTTGGTTTTCTCATTTGGGTTTCCAGGGTAAAGTATCTATGTACTGTGTATTTTCTTTGTAATTTATTTTATAGCTTAAATATTTCTTCCTCTCTTCTATTAGGTTTAGCATGGAAGTGCTTTTATTTCCTAACAGTTAGTAGAAAAAGGTTATTCCTAGGTAGAGGGAACTGACTTTGGTGAAGTTTTTTCTCCTATTTCCAAGCTAACTTTTATTAGATTTATTTTATCTATTGTTGCTTCACCTAATTTTAAAGTAGAATAGATGGATGTGAAGATAACATCCCTACATTGGGATCTAGAAGAATAAATCTACATGAAACAAACAGGATGATTTTTTGTGATGGGAAAGAAAGAGATGGTATGCAAGATGAAAAAGTCATTGTGTGGTTTAAAGCAATCACCAAGTATGTGGTATCAAAAATTTGATACTTGTGTCTTGGGACTTGGTTTCACAAGGGAAAAAGGGGATCACTATGTGTATTTCAAATTAATCAGTGATCATCTTGTTTATTTTGTATTCTATGTGGATGATATGTTGCTAATAGGAAACGACAAATATATTATCTAGGATGTGAAAAATAAGTTTTCCTCTAAATTTGACACAAAGGATATTGGTGATGGAAATTTCATTTTGGGCATGGAAATTAAAAGAGATCGAGAAAACAATAAACTTTGGTTAAATCAAAGTAAATATGTCGAGACTATATTGCAAAGGTTTAATATGGAGGAATGTAAACCAGTCAAGGATCTTATTCGTGTAGGTGTAAAGTTATCTGCAGATCAGTGTCCCAAGACACAAGAAGAGGAAGAGGACATGTCTCATGTTTTGTAAGCTAGTGTAGTTGGAAGTATAATGTATGAAATGGTTTTTAATAGATTGGAAATTGCACATGCAATGGGAGTTTTGAGTATGTATATGTCAAAACCAAGGAAGGAGCATTGAACAATAGTAAAGAATTTTTTTAGGTATTTGCGTGGCACTACTAGTTATGGATTATGCTACCAAGAAAGACTAGGATTGGAAAGAGTGTTGGACATACATGATTTTTTTTATGCAGATCGAGCTAGAGATATGGATCACATAATATATACAAGTGGGTATGTGTTTAACCTGTTTGGAGGAGAAATTTAGTTGGATGAGGAAAATATAGGTTGTAGTGGAACTCTCAACTACAAAAGCTAAATACATGGCATCCATTCACGTAAGAACATAAGAAATATGGTTACAAATATTGTATTGAGGTATTGGGTTGGTAATGTTATCTCTCTGTAAACTCCATTCAACTGATAAATGAATGACAGAGGCAACCTACAAACCAACTTTGAGATTTGAAACTAGCATTTCAGACCTGGAGAGGGCTCTCTCAGGAGACTTTGTCCCCGTACAGGATATGAATTTAAGTTATCGGCTAGATTTAACACCTTTGGAATAATGAGTTCTAGTTATATTGGTGCAAGAGAATAAGACCTTGGGATATGGAGTCGGTTTGAGAAAACGATAGAAACAAATGACTCGGTGACTGAACTTGAGAGGATAAAGGCTAAGCGAGAAACAATCTTTAGTGAAAAATCATTTTGCATGGTGGGAGAAAAACATATTAAGAAACTTGGAGCATCGCTGAGGATGAATTCAGAGTTAACTTAGAGGAAAATGATTTGTCTAAATGGCGCAAATCCCAGGGCACTGCACAGTGAATTCTAGGTTCGAAAATACATTCCTATTTAGATAGAAATAGATATGAGTAAATAATACAGGATGTACATATGCAAAGAAAGGAAACAATACATCCAACTGCTACAATTAGAATCTTTTCATCAAAGATTCAGGACTTTTGCATTAAATTTCGATCGAGCTCAAACTACATTCAATAGACACTGTCTACACTAGTTTTCCAACCAACCCCTTTTACATGAAAATGATCCCCATATATAGAAAACTAATGTCACCCTTGGCTTCTAGGGTCTAACTACTCTCTGCTAGAATCATGGATCTGATTTCTTTGAAAGAGAACAATAACTTCAACGGATTTACTAAAAATAGAAAACCCAACTTTGCCAAATCATAATCGTAACTGAAATATTATTTACAATCATTGATCATGATCAAAATTAGACCATATGGTTGTGATAATTCATCATTTTCATTTCTAGGCACTCTGTCACCCTTGCAGAACAAGTCTGCTACGCAACAATAACCTACAACAAAAAACATAGTGGATTACGCAGCAAATAGAGAAAATAGGCGTTAAAGATGACACCATATATCAATACTAAAAAATAATTTTCCAAAAATGAGAGAGGTTTTTGTATTTAGTACTGTTATAAAGAAAAACCTCCCTCGGATTCTTGAAATTCATCTCCATATAGCTAGAATACATGTCGCAAAAGCATGTCTCGGACAAGAAATCATGAAAACTGAAAAATAGGGCTCAAATATTCCTTCGAATATACCAAAATATGAAACTTTTTTAAAATGTAAGAGAGTTTTTTATTATATGGTTTTTCCTCAACAAAAACCTCTTCAGGATTTTCAAAATTCCTCTCCAGTTGGTTATAAAGTGATCTTGAAATTGACCACTAAACTAGTCAGTTGCGTAGTGCGACTTGTACCCTGTGCGCAGGAAAATCCTCTACGCGAAAACATCCTATGTGCGACAACCCACTGCACGATGAAATCCACTGCGTGAAAACATCCTATGCGTGAAATCCCATTGTGCGACGAAATCCACTGTGCGATGAAATCCACTGCGTGATGACATCCTCTGTGTGACAACACCCTATGCGCGACAGGCCACTGTGTGATAAAATCCACTACACGATGACATCCTATGCACGATATCCCACTACGCGATGAAATACACTATGCGATGAAATCCTCTGCATGACAACATCCTATGTGTGAAAACCCACTACGCGACGAAATCCAATGCGTGATGAAATCCACTACACGACAGAATCCTTTGCATGGTGAAGTGCTCTACGCAGTGCGTAGAAAATTTCACAGCGCACAGTTGCAAATGGAAATGGAAAAAATAAATGATAATCTTCCTTTTGAAACTGACCCTTGGAAATGTTAGATCATGCCAATAATAAAAGCAATATGGGTGCTAACATGCATGACTTTGTAAATTGTTGACAAACCTATAACCTTAGCTATGAAAATCATGGTGCTAACAACTGGCTCCAACATGGATTCTATCCTTCCTGTGAGGTAGAAAAGTACAATAGACCAGATGCCTATCCATTGGGCTGATACTAAACTCAACTTTCCAACTGTAACTTGTAACCTGCATCCGCTGAAAACCCAAAATTGTATATGCTCCAAACTGAAATCTAAAACTAAGATGAAAATGAAAACTGCAGATTGCTAAAAGAAATGCTCGTAGTACTGAGCTTATTCAGACTCCTACCTACCCTAACTACTGAAAACAATGCCAATCAAGTGAAATAAAAATTCCAATGCAACCATGCAAGCACTTTATCCACTTTTTTCTTTCTTTTTACGTGCTTTCTCCAAAGCCTGTTTACTGATAAGTCATTCAAAAATTTATCTATAAATTCAAATCTCAAAAAATTAAACATTGGGACTGTTTTCTGCCTCTAATAAAACTCCAAATGGATCCTCCAGAACATACATAAAACATCAATCATGTTTCACCCCTTCCATTGCATCCTTGTTTTCATGTAATTCAACCTATTGATTACCACAAAAAGGATGAACAATATGTTGAGACTGCTAGAAATAACAATCTTCTGAATCAAAAGACAGTGTTGGCTGAAATGAAACCCCTAGTGGAAAGCAATCCATATCTAACACTGATGTCGATTGACCATAATATTTATCTCCAAGCTGGTAGTTGATCACATGCTGCAAATATGAACTGAAATAACCTTCCATGTAATCAACAACAAGGTCATTAAAAGTATGAGAAGGTTGTTGGTCCTCTTCACTGGTAACAATTTTCTCATGTAAAACAATGCCACTATGAATGCAGTCAGGCTTCACTTTTTCCTATGTTATCTCATGATTTACTTTCAAAAATTCAAAGGAAGAAAAACATAATGGAATATAGTTTTCATTTGTAAGTCCACTGCTTTCTTCATATTCAACATCATGCCTGGAGGATTTCTGATTTGAAACATTATAAACATTTTGCTTTAGCAATGTGAAAGAAGAAAAACACAATGGCAAGGCTCTTTCACCTAATTCAAAACCTTCTTCATTTCCTTCAATGCTGTCATATGCACACTTTTCAATTTCTTTGGATGGCTGAACATACTCATTTTCAAATTCATCTTCGACCAATGGCTGCAATTTTGAACTGATAAAACCTTCCATATAACAAGCAACAAGGTCATTAAACACATGCGAAGATTGCTACAATTTCTTGTCAATTTTTTCCCATGAATCAATGTGATTTTGCATCAACGCACATTCCTCTGCCTCAGTGATGATCTTTAAATTTTCTTTCAACAATTTAAACGCAGCAAAGCATAAAGGTAAATAATTTTGTTTAGTTGATTCGATACTTTGTTCATATTCTTCTTTGTAACTGTGATATGTAGGTTGATTGCTCTCATTACACTGCTGAAAAGGAACATTTTCTGATAGAGAACGTGCAGTTGGTTGTTCTAAGAATTCAACATCATAACCATCATCATATTCATCATATATAGGAAAACCAACAACATCTACAATCTCATCTAACAAGAAAAAGCTTGGGACATCAACCTGTTCTTCAACAAGCTGATTTGCAAAATCATTTTCTTGACTGTCTACAAATGAATACATAAAACAATCAACCCCATGTTTATCATAGGATGGATCAAAATCTAAATTAGAACCTTCTTTTTCAATAATTTTAATATAATCCTTTGCAAAATCATCAACATTTAAAGCTTCAAGAGGACATATGATATTATTAACCCTCTTCTCACGATTCAAATCAACTGTTTTTAGTTCATATTCATTGTTATGTTCTTTAGCATCCAACTCCTCATTTCAAATTTGTTTACATGCTTAATCTCCTGAGCATCATTAAACATTTGTTGTAAGTACTTAGATCTTATTTCCATCAGAATGAAAGAAAAATATGGATGAAAGGTTGTTGCATAATGGAGCATGGAAATAGCTTCAGTGGGTTGAATTTCATTAGGCAGTTTATAATAAAGACTAGAAAACCTCCTATTGAAATTTGAGATGGTTTCATCTTTCATTTTTCTCATGGAATAAAAATCTAAAAGGAGTAGATCCCATGAATTTCTCTCACCCCAAAATCTACGGAAATCTTCCCTGAATTCATCCCACGAGCTAATTGAATGAGGCTGCAAATGTATGAACCATGCTTTGGCATCTCCTTGTAAGGAATGAGAAAAGGCCCTCATAGAAACATTATCATGTTCGATCTCAAAAAGTTCAATAAAATGCTCAAAGACCTGAATATGTTTTTGAACTAACTTTTCATCAAGTTCTCCATCGAACTGAGGAAGGTACTTATAATGTTTCAAAGGAAAGTCATGAAGGATGGAAGGAAATTTAAGAGGAATGTATCTTTCTTGAATATTGGAGGGTGTAGGATTAATAACAGAAAGTACAATCTCAGCTTTGGTTTCATTAAGCTCACAAGAATGATCATGAACATCATATGGCTCAGAGGAAGGAGCTTGGTGAATATCGGTTATACAAGCAGGAGGTATACCTATAGTTTTCCATGGAGGATATA
The DNA here is from genome assembly GCA_009831015.1 of Picea engelmannii. Taxonomy (NCBI): domain Eukaryota; kingdom Viridiplantae; phylum Streptophyta; class Pinopsida; order Pinales; family Pinaceae; genus Picea; species Picea engelmannii. The sequence continues at coordinate 159,433 of ML814958.1, read as the reverse complement.
CAAGGGTAGATCTTTGGGATTCATTTGAATGCAGTAAGTGAAGAAATATTATTTTGAAAAACTCAGGAAAGGACAAGAATATATTGATAGAAGAGAAAAGTACTTCTTGGACTAAACTCAAGCTCGAGTACCTGATTTTTCCGTACTTCCCTTCCATATCTCTGTCAATAGGTATCATTCTCCAGTGGAGTATTTGAATCACATTTGAAGCTTGATTGGATTCACCATGAAAACTTTAGCTCTGGATTCTTCTGCCAGTGGAATCACCTTCAACTGATTTTCTAATGTGTGGAGTCACCAAAGAATAAATAAAACCAATATGTGCCTAAGTGTTTGTTTCTCTTAGACCTCCGAACTCAACCATGTCGTTCTTTTCCAGGGAAAATTTTCAATTTCGTCCCCAACAATGACACCAAAAATGTTATCTCTATGTAAACTCTGTTCGGTTGAGAAACGAATGACAAAGGCAACCTACAAAACAACTTTGAGATCCGAAAATAGCCTTTCAAACCTATAGAGGGCTCTCTTGGGAGACTTTGTCCCCGTACATGATATGGCTTTAAGCTATCATCTAGATTTAACACCTTTGGAATAATGATTTTTGGTTATATTGGTGCAAGAGAATAAAACCTTGGGCTATGGAGTCAGTTGGAGAAAACGATAGAAACAAATGACTCGGTGACTGAACTTGAGAGGATAAAGGCTAAGCGAGCAACAATATTTAGTGAAAAATCCTCGTGCATGGTGGGAGAAAAAAATATGAAGCAACTCAGAGCACTGCTGAGGATGAATTCAGAGTTAACTTAGAGGAAAACATTTTTTCTAAATGGCACAAATCCCAGGGCACTGCACAGTGAATCCCAGGTTCGAAAATACATTCCTATTTAGACAGAAATAGATATGAGTAAATAATATAGGAAGTACATAGGGAAAAAAAGGAAACAATACATCCAACTGCTACAATTAGAATCTTTTCATCAAAGCTTCAGGACTTTTGCATTAAATTTTGATCGAGCTCAAATTACATTCAATAGACAGTATCTACACTAGTTTTCCAACCAACCCATTTTACATGAAAATGATCCCAATATATAGAAAACTAATGTCACCCTTGTATGCTAGGGTCGAACTACTCTCTCCTAGAATCATGGATTAAATTTCTTTGAAAGAGAACAATAACTTCAACAGATTTACTAAAATTAGAAAACATGACTTTGCCAAATCATAATCGTAACTGAAATATTCTTTACAATCATTGATAATGATCAAAATTAGACCATATGGTTTTGATAATTCATCATGTGCATTGTTGGACGCTCCGTCGCCCTTGCACAACAACTCTGCTATGCAACAGTACACTACAACAAAAAACAGAATGGATTGCACAACAAACTGGGAAAATAGGCGTTAAATATGACATCATATATCACTAATAAAAAACTATTTTCCAAAACTGAGAGAGGGTTTTGTATTTAAGCTCGGTATAAAGAAAAAACTCTCTCGGATTCTTGAAATTCATCTCCATATGGTCGAAATACGTGTCACAAAAACATGTCTCGGACAGGAAATCATGAAAAATGAAAAATAGGGCTCAAATATTCCTTCGAATATCCCAAAATATGAAAAAAATTTAAAATATGAGGGAGGTGTTTATTATCTGGTTTGTCTTAAACAAAAAAATCTCGGGGATTTTCAAAATTCCTCTCTAGTTGGTCATAAAGTGATCTTGAAGTTGACCACTAAACCAGTCATTTGTGTAATGTGACCTGTAGCTTGTGCGCAGGAAAATCCTTTACGTGAAAGAATCCTTTGTGTGAAAGCATCCTATGCTAGACAACCGACTACGCGATAAAGTCCACTGCGCAACAACATCCTATGCGCGACATCCCACTGTGCGATGAAATCCACTACGTGATAGAATCCTTTGCGTGGTGAAGTGCTCTGCGCAATGCGTATCAAATTTCATAGTGCGCAGTTACAAATGGAAATGGAAAAAATAAATGATAAGCTTCCTTTTGAAACTGGCCCTTGGAGATGTTAGATGATGCCAAGCATACAAACAATATGGGTGATAACAAGCATGACTTTGAAAATTGTTGACAAACCTATAACCTTATCTATGAAAATCATGGTTCTAACAGGTACAACAAGTTGTAAGGATAGATTGTGACAGTCAGAGTGTAATATTCTTTGTAAAGAACTTGGGTTATCATTCAAAGACAAATCATATTGATGCTTAGTATCACTTTGTGAGAGATATGGTTCAGGATAAGAAGGTGTTTACGATCAAGGTGGACACTTTGAATAATGTTGTAGATTCAATTACAAAGTCTACGGGAACTAAAAATTTCTCCTGGTGTAGAGAAACAATGAGCATTGTTTCCCTAAATTGTTGAATATGTAATCATGTAACCCCATGTATGGAAAGAAAACAACAAGTGGGAGAATGTTGGGTATGTTTTATATTCTTTGCATGACCAAACCTAATGTTCATGTTGCACTGAAAACATTGGGGGGTCACATGGGGGTGGGAGCACCGTTGTGCGAGGTGTTGGGGGTAGCATCCCCCCAAAAACAATTTGGCAGTTTTTTTTGTGTTTGTTTTCAGTAATTTTTTGGCACATGGTTTTCTCTAGTGGTTTTCTAATTCCGGTTGAGTTAGGGTTGTTGACAAATCTATGTCAATGGATTAGGGTTTTTAGATACCACAGGATCCTATATATATTGTATTATAAACAATGAAGAAATATGATGAATAAAATATTATAGGTGTGGCTCTAAACAGGTTGTTGGTTTTCCCTGTTTGGGTTTCCAAGGTAAAATTTTTGTGTAATGTGTGTGTGTGTGTGTGTGTGCCATTGTATCTTTTTAGATTTTATTAAGAATCTATTTGCAGTAAGTAATTGTATAAGGTTAAAATCTACACTCCTTTAAAAACATCTTTGTCCTAAAGGCTTAAGACGTGGAAATTGTTGCAGAATGGAAATGAGCTCTCATGTGGCATCCTCCATTTGTGTATCCTTCCACTAAACTAAAACCTCCTTAATTGTGCGCTAACAGAGATGATGCTCACTATGGTCCAAGATGTCTTGGTGATGTAACCAAATGGATCTTTCTTCATCCAATTCAAGGAGACCACTTTGAATTTGGCACTTGGTTCCAATCAATTTCGTCAAGAAGGAAACATGAAAAATAAGATGGAGCTTAGAGTGATTAGGGAGATAAAACTTGTATTCCATGGGCCCCACACACTTGAGAATTTTATAAGGGCCATAAAAATTGGGAGATATTTTCTGAAAATGATCTTTTTTGAGCGATGTTTCCTTATGAGGCTGCAGATGAAGAAACACATGGTACCCTTCAACAAATTGAAATTTTGAATGACCCTGATCAACTTGTACTTTCTTCATGCAATTCTGATCCATGATCAAATTCTCTTTGATTTTATGAAGAATGGTAGCTTTGAATCTAAGGGTGCGGTATACTTCCTAGACCTTGGAGACACTAGCTAGGTAGGAATTTTGACTGTTTCTCCCTTATTGCGTTGACAAGTTTCACATTTAGCCACAAAAGTGTAGATGTCCTATTTTAGCCTTCCCAGAAAAAGAATGTTTGATCCTTTCATATATTTTGTGAAAACCTAAATTCCATTTTGTTGGTGAAGGATGAAGTTCAGAGAGCATAGTGGATTTAAGGTGAGGTTGTTCTCTTAAAAGAAATTACCTTTATAGCGCGGCTCCTCGCTGTGCCAAGATATCCTGAAGATGCATGAGGATCATGTTGCAATTTTTGGATTAAGTGAGACAGTTTGGGATCTTGGAACCATTCCCGACGAACTTCCTTTAACCAATATGATATAATTAAGGAGAGTGAGAAGAGAGACCCTTATTCTTAATATTTTTGTGAAAGGGCATTAGCAACCACATTTCTTTTTCCTTTCTTGTAAATGATATCATAATCATAACCAAACATTTTGGTTAACCACTTATGTTTCTCAGGGGATGAAATTATTTGTTCCAAGAAATATTTGAGGCTACAATGATCCATTTTAATTTGGAAGCATTTCCCAGGAAAGTAAGGATGCTAGATATCCACTACATACATAATAGCCAACATTTCCTTTTCATAGGTAGATTTTCCCAAGTGCCTATCAGATAATTGTTTGCTAGTGAAATCCAAAGGTTTGTCGTCTTGCATGAGAATTGACCTGATTTTGTTCCCAGAAACATTACATTCCATAAAAAATTCTTGTTGAAGTGTTGATGGAAAAAAATGACCATGTTCAACACCATAGGGAGATTACCTGGTCAGGGCTCCAGTTAGGCCCTTATCCATTTGGGATGGTGATTCTGATTTGTTAAAGTTCCATTTACCTTTATCTAAAAATAGCTTAAGCTAATTACTAATATAATCTATATATACAAAAATATTGACATGGACTTCTATCTGCTAATTTATTTCAATACTTTCTACTATCAACAAACAAAAGAGATGGAATTATCTTCTCACAGCTATCTTGCAAGGAAGAAATCCTTAAGATGACACAAGGGCTCAACTAATCTACAGACGAAATTGTTCCTACGTGAGGAGACTTAAAAAAAATGCAATAAATTAATCTAATTCTAAATCTAAATCTAAATACAATGAAGAAAGTAAAGGAAACTAATCTAACTTGATGCTCAAGAGATAACTCTCAAATACCAAGTGCGGGGATTTAAATATAGTGGGGATTGAACATGTTTTTATGATGAATGTCAAGATGTTGAATTAGTTCAAACAATTAACATTATGATTTCCATACATGATTTGTTTGGAGATTTAAAACAATAAAATTTGGGCCATTAAAATGCATAAATAGTTCATACAATTCAATAACAATTAAATCTATTTCAAATGATAAATTTCTAAGTAAATAGTTACTCAAAAATTGGATTGAAGTACAAGATAAAATTAGAAATAAATAATAGATCTATAATACCATTAGATTAGATAGTTTATCTAATAGACAATCATTCTCATATCAAACAATCATGAAAAATATGAAAAAATTGGAACAGATTTTCCATTAAAAGAGTAAAATTTGCATTAACAAATAAAAGTATTTGAATACAAATAATAAACCTGATTTCATTGCACTATTTTACAAATATATCTCCAACAATACTTTCAAAATCATGAGCTTTTTTGTTGAATAAAATATCTACAATAGTACAAACCCTGTCTCAAACACAAAGATTGAATCTTGAAAAGAAAACCCCCAAATAACTCATATATGAGTATTCCTCTTCACCTACAACTAAAATCCCTTTACAACAATTCTCAGAGCCTCTAAATTATAGAAAAAAGGAACCCCCATACACATGAATAAACATAGTTTTATACATTCCTTTTCATTTAGGTCAAAATCCTCCTTGAGTCAACCAAAACTTCCTATCAATTAGCTACAAAATTCGGAATAAAATCATCTACAGAATTTGCAGTAAACTAAATCTAGACAGAACCCTCCCAAATAACACATCATATCTCCCAAATAGTTTGTATTCGGAAAATAAACTTTTAGAATAAGGTACTTGACCTTGTTTTTGAAGTGGATTTTCAACTGTTTTTCCATATTCATATTGGTTTGTGCATAATATAATTTTCAAGTTAACCTCCTGAAACTGATCTGAAATCTAGTCTGACTCACTCAGGTCATGATTTATCCCAATATATTCACTGTCAAAGAAAATCCTATGGAGGTTAAGTAAATATATCAATTTTTGAAGTGGTTTTGTGAGCATTTCCTAAAATTCCTCACCATTTGGCCGGGATTGAATATGGAAGTTCACCTCCTGAAAATTGACAACACAAATTTTGAAAAATCTCGCTTGAATCCGATAAGATCTATCTCAATCTGTTCATTTTCTGAGGAAACAGTCTGCATGGAAGGTAAATCACCCAATTTTGGAAGTGGGTTTCATCCATTTGAGAAAATTCCTCACCGTTTGCTCGCATTGTAGGATGGAAATTCATCTCTTGAAACAGATACGCATTTTCCAATTGAGCAAATTTTGGTGACTATAGTTGAACTGTAGATCTGTAATAGACACCAATAACAAAAAGAAATCAAATTCATAACAAAAATATATTAAAATATAAACTACAATATCTCCAAATAAAATAAAATCTGATCGATATCACATATTCTACATAAATCAAAACTACATAACTTAACTGGACATTATGTTTTGAAATTGAGGATATTATGCAAATTTGAGGAAATTAACTCCAAAATAATTAATAACCATTCAATTGTTGGAAAATTTAAATTAACCAATTAAACCACACTTTAGAATCACATGTTAATTATTGAATGATAAAAATATTCCATGTAATCTTGTCTTAGAACAAAGTGAATGTGAGGAATTCATATTAAAACTATTTCCAATAATTAACCAAGTTGTTGGTGGTGATAGGCGCGGGGGGAATAATCTTTGATTCAGATGGAAAAAATATAGTGGAATACTGCTGGGGGCTTGGGAAGACCACTAATAATAAAGCGTAAAGCCTTGTAGTTTACATGGGGCTCCAAATCGCACACTCAAGAAACATTCACAACCTTACCGTTCTCGAAGACTCCGAACTAATAATAAAGGATCTCCTTGGCCAAAAAACTTCTTCCATACAAATTCCCAATGGCCTTCAGTCTTGAACTAAAACCTTGAAATGAAAATTTACCAAGATCCACTTCTTCCACATCCTTCGTTCCTAGAACCACAAAGTTGATCGCTTAGAAAAATCAGCAAAGAGCTTGGAGCATAGCCAACTTTTCATAAATCAAATTGAAACCTATGCGTGGCTTCCCTAAATCCCCCCATCTTAGATGGTTTCCCTATTTTATCTTGGATATAACTCTCTACATAACTCCCATTTACCCCTCCTACCCTTCCCCCTTCTTCCCTTCAACCCAACCTCTCTCCCCAGCCTCTCTCCTTGCTGGACCCCTCCTTCCCCTTCCCCCCCCTGCCACCTGGTCCTTTCCCCTTGTCACGTGGCTCTGTCCCCGTGATCACATTCCTCCCCCACTCTCCCCTGTTCCATATTCCCCTATTTCCTATCCATAGCGTAATTTCTTGGATGTTCCTTTGTACCCTTTGACGCCCTTCCTAGCAACCATGGCGTCATCTTCCTTTCTCTCCACTATGAACGATATTGTCAGCTCATGGGAAATCCATATCTCTTGTAAACTCAAGTGTGTGCATGCTTTCTCCTTCCCTCAATTATGACAAAGACTTTTCTCCCCTCCAATAACATATCTGTAATTCTCCAATGAAATCCAATAAATTGTGCTTTCGCTCCCTTTCACCATCATGTGGTGAAGATCCAGAGAACCCTGCACCTGTCTGTCCTGTGTCTATGAGGAACTTAGAGATCAATTTCGATATTTGAGAATGGATGCTAGGCATGCAAAATAAATAATAGATTCATGTCTCGGGGAATTTCAAAGGGAAAACTAGGAGCTTTAGAGCGATATCGCCAATTTGCAAGGCCAACTACATCAACAAAAATTCAGGAATAATCAAGAGCTTGTAGTAGTTTTGCGTGGGATCAACAGGAATACTAGACATATTGGGGAACTCACTCAACATATGGGAAATCCACTCGACTGCCCTCAACATCCAACAAATTCCAATGAATCAACTGACATAAGGCTCCCCTCAACTTTTCACTCTACAACAAGTAATGACCATCCTTTGGTACCTCCTGCTCCACCAATGGCTCCAACACAGTCCAACCCAAGAGAAGGAAACCATCAACCAGAAGAAAATCCAGTAATTTTCTAGGATGATGCAGAAGCTTCTCACAACCTTTAGACAAGTTTTTTGATGGCCTGTAATTTTTTGTTAATTTTGTCCTCATATGTAGCCATTTTTACATGGATAATTTGTAGCTCCTACTGGACCAGTTTCACTAGTTCAATTAGAATGCATTAGTCAGATAGATTTCCATGCATAGTCCAAAGAACCCAAAACTCTATTTTTTGTAATGTGAGACAACACAAATCTCTTTTTTAATATAAATTCTCAACCGTTTTTGTTAAAAAAAATAACTAACCAAGTTGTTGTGATTTAGTAATGTTCAATGAAATCCAAACCAATCACCTAAATAATACAATATTTACATGACTATATAAGAAAACCAAACCAAACAAATCATATCAAAGGAAATATATCGAAGAAGATAATAAGAATGTCAAAAGGACAAACTAGACATAAAAATATCTAGAAATAGAGAATCGAAAACAAATCAAGATGATATTAACAAAATTCATATGAAGGGACCCATAATGATTTCAAAAAATTATGGGGATTGTTGTGGCCACAACATGAAGTCAAGAAGTACTAGAAGAAGACTCATGCACATAGCCTCTTTCAAGGTGCGAAAGGATCGATATGTTGTTGGATTCCAATTGAAAGAATTGTTTTTAAGGAGAGCAATGAGGGGGGTTGTGATTTGTCCATCATTTTGAACAAACTTGTGATAATATCTCATTAAACCCAGTAAACGTCTAAAAAATTTAAGAGTTTGAGGACAAGGACTATAATACCCCTAATCCGAACCCCGATTGTAAATGAAAATGAAATGTACATATAGGTTGGTGATCCATTGACACCAAGTTTTGGTTTAGTTTTGTGTGCACCTGAGTATTGTGCGAGGATTTGTTTCCAAATAAAGAGCACACACATTCCACAATGTTGTGTGCACCTGAGTAAGTGCATGTCGATTGCACATCAAGGGAAGGGTGTGCACATTTCATAGTGTTGTGTGCACCAGAGTAAGTACACGAGGATTACCTTGAAGTGGGCATCAGATCGAGTTATATATATATTGGAGGCTGAAGAGCCTATGTGGTTATTGGGCTGGTGAGACAGGATGCAAAAAAGTCAATGTGCCTATCCTTGTAAAATGTAATCACACTCAAATTATTAATAAAATCACATTGTTGCACACAAACCAATTAGACAAAAAGAGACAGGGGATAAAATCCAACGAAAAGGGAAAAAGGGGGGCTTAAGTGCAAGGGAATATTTTATTAATATTTTTGAAAAGTATAATTTATGGATATTTATTTATCCTAATTTCCCGAGGGATGGGAACGAGTCACCAAGTGGATAAAGCTAATTCTAAAGGCGACAAGTATCCAATTATGACCATGCAAATATATGGTTGAACCTTAGTGTATTTTGGGGGAATTCACTCATTTTTTCTTGGAGGGGGTGAGACCATGTGAGCAGGGGGGATGACCATTACTTTACTTGCATAGAAAAATTTTGGAAATGGGTTTCCATCTAGTAAAATGTTGAGTCGTTTTTGTCGAAGAGGTGGCTTTTCAGGCCTGTGAGTATTCTCTCTATGTGAGAGATTTGTTGTCAAAGAGTCGGGTTGCCAGGCCCATGAGCATTATCGTGAAGTGAGATATTTGTTATCGAAGAGGCAGGTTGTCATTCCCGTAATCATTCTCTCCAGGTGAGATATTTTATGTCAAATAGGTGGGTTGTCAGGCTCGTGAGAATTCTCTCAAGGTGAGAGATTTTTTGTCAAAGAGGCGGGTTGTCATGCCTGTGAGAGATGTTAGAAAAAACAGGACCGCAGAGAAATAAAATAAAAAAAATGCAGAAAAATAACATAGAAGATACACAATACAATAGAGACACAGATTTATGTGGTTCACTCAGTGTGGGCTATGTCCACCAGAGAAATTACCAGGTCCTTCCTTTATTATTATCCAACAAATGAAGGGATACAACCTACAACAAAATCCGTTGTAACTTCCTCTTCTTTCTCTCATAGTCTCCTCTCTCATAATACAATACTTGCCATAATGCATAGCCGCAATACATTTCCCTCATAACAGAGGGTTTCCTTCTAGGAAAAAAAACCCTAACATAATTTCTACCGTTAGATCTGCGACCTTATAATGAACGATCCGGATTTACAATGAAATTACAATATACATTTACAAGGAAAATTTTCCGTCGGGGGCTTCACCCCTGAATACCTATTGGGGGACGCTGCCCTCGAACCCCCGTCGGGGGCCTACTTGCCCCCATACCCCGTAGAGGAGGTACTCCCACTCTTCACTCCCCCGCATGGAAGAGTGTACATACTTCTGGGGTGTAAAGTCTTCATGGGGTATAAACACAGCTGAAAGCAAGGACCTCTGAATCAGGAAGATAATCAGGCTCCACAACCAACAGTCTCCCACTTGGAGACTAATCTCAACAACTCCACCGCTACTATATATGCTAGACTCTGAACCTTCTTGGACCTGACAAATTTCTCACCTTCATCTTCATTCTTGAAGACCAACTGAAACTGAGCAGGAACTCAGTTTCTCTCTGGTTACTCCCTTTGTTAACATGTTTGCAGGATTCTGGATAGTGTGTATCTTTTCCAACTTCAAATGTCCATATTCCAAGGTGGATTGTATGAAGTGGTACCTCAACTATATATGCTTAGTCTTCAAATGGAAGGCTGAGTTATTTGCAAGATGAATT
>ML814958.1:124438-136848 GCA_009831015.1 Picea engelmannii | reverse complement strand
CAGTTTGATACTATCCATAGGGAGGTTTTACCCTGTGTGAAGACTTATATATACTTATTATTTTTTTTGTAATAATCATCCTCATTCGTGGGAGAACAAGGATATGGAATTTTAATACAGACTGAGGCAGAATTTGATGTTCTATTACAGCTTTAGCTTCTCATGATATCAATATTTTGTTTCATGTTATGTGTATTAATTTGTATTTGGTTAATGACTACTTTAGCTATCTTAATCCTGTGCAAATGCTACAATTCAGTCACTATAATCCATATCTGATTTCTTCTAGCATTTAAAAGACATAGCAATTTCTTGATTTCATTTTTGAAGCACAGATTTGTCTTCTTCATTGATTGGATCATTAAGTATAAGTTTTTGCATAACAGGTTTCCCTTATTGCAGAGATTTATAAATCGTATAATTGTTATGATCTTTTATGTCTTGTTTGTCCTGTAAATAAACTCAAAGAGCAGCGCAGCCTATCGTTTACGAGAAGCTTCTGGACCAACCGGTGCGAGTTTACTTCCTCCGACCAGCTTCGAAGTCATCACACACAGGATAAAGTTGGAGCGTTTCCAGGTCAGTTTTTCATTTATTTGTTTAGTATATTTGTTAGTATTTTTAGTTAGATATATATGTTTAGTATATTAGATTGTTTAATTTCAGTAAGTTTTATTTCTTATTTATAAAAAATCAACAAAAACATATTTCGCTGTCTTAGGGCAGAATATAATGTGTTCTGCAGGTTATAATTAAATCTGTAGGTTGTTTATAGTGTACATTTTGTGAATAAGTAATATTGCAGCTAGTAATTAGATAGTTGATTTGAGTTATTATAATATTAATTAGTAGATTGTATATAGAATAGTTAGTAGTTTAGTTTAGTTTTATTTTAATTTGTTTAGTTTGTTTAGTTTGTTTTATTTATTGTTAGTTAGTTTAGTTTGTTTTATTTAGTTTTAGTTAGATTAGTTAGTTTAGATTAGTTTTCTATTTGGTTCTCTTAAAGACCTTATAGCGGCCAACGGAGCTGCTAAACCTGTCAGGGTGGTTCATTCCAAATGGCTTGGGTTATTAGATAACCCCGGACCAACTCCAATCTCTCAGTTGACAGACGGTCAGTTTTGCCCGTCAACAAATGGCGCTAGAAGGAGGGCTCGAACTTAATTAATGGCACAAGGTGGTCACAATACTCCTCCTCCCCCTAATCACTCACCTATATGACTAGAAGCCATTCACTTGATAATATTCCCCTTTAAACAACAACTACTTCAACCGAAGATCCTCAGATCATAGTTGAGCCAACAACCCCTAATCCTACATGTGGTGACCTACAAGAGATTGTACGCCAATCTCTTATCAAAACACACAGTGCCTTAGCTCGTCTTAGGCAACCAAACCATCCGTGGGGTCAACCTTTGAACTTATCTGATATCAGAGAACAATTAGGTGACATTAACCTCACTGTGAATCCTTCATATCCAATCATAAATCCTGCTACAGGAGGATCTGGGATACCTCTTTCACCACCTCCCTCATCTCCTTCCTCCTCTGGAGGAGATTCTTCTGACGAAGGCAATTCACCTTCTCAACCTTCCACACCCACTAGCCCTATGGAAAATCGGAACAACCCTGCTAGACCCTATCTTGATCAGGATGTTGTAGTGTTACCTAGAGCCCAGCACCCTTTACCTAAGCACCCGGAGAAATGGCTTCCTAAGTTTGATCCTGATTCAAAACAAATAGCTGAAGACCATATCAAGAAATTTATGTTAGCCATTAGGCTCCATAATGTTGAACATGAAGACGTTTTCTGTAGGTTGTTCCCTTGCACTTTCGAGGGTAATGCATCCACATGGTACTTTGCCCAACATACACATACCATCGTGTCTTGGGAAAAGTTTGAGTCATGCTTTTTGGAAAAGTTCGGAGACGGTAAACCTCCGGAAGTCTTGGTCATGGATCTTTCTAGCTTAAGAATGAACCCAAAAGAAAAAGTTAAAGACTTTAATCAAATATTCTTAACACTTAAAAACCGAATCCCTGCAGATTCTATGCCTACTGAAAGTCTTATAATAGCTTACTACACTAAATCTCTACATCAAAGTATAGCTATTTGGGTTAAACGATCCAAGAAAGCTACGTTGCTAGAAGCCTTCGAGGAGGCCACCCATATTGAAAAAGACATACTTAGCCTTAAGGATTCTTCCAGCAACGAAACAGAGGCTAGTTCTGCTCCCAAAAAGAAGATTGAAATTCTCTCCAGACCCACCCAAAATAAAACACAACCTGAAAACTCTGATTTGGAAAATCTAACTAAAGTTGTTCAAAAACTATCAAATCAAGTTACAGACTTAAAAGGGTCAATTGAAGATGCTTCTTCAAGTAAAGGACCCTACAAACCTCCTTTCCGGAAACCTTTTCCTACCAACCGACTCATTCCAACCACCGAGGGCCTTAATCTAGAAATTCTGCAATGTGCTCTTCAAACAATTCTAGAAACCCAAGATAACTGGATACCCCCTGATATCCCTCAAGAGGTAGTTGAACAAGAAACAGTTCAAGAAGAAGAGTCTTCTCCGAACATTTTTGGACACTTCTCAGATAGCCTCTTTCAAGCTAACTTTGAGACTGTTCACCCTTATAACACTAGGAGTAAGACAACAAACAAACCGTCTACCGAGAACCCTACAACTCCTCCTCCAAAGCCTTCTAAATCAGCTGAGACTAAACAGAGTAATGTGAACCCCAACTTAGATTATGATGTTGTTGAAGATCTTAAAAACTTAAGGGCTAACATTTCTATTTATGAGTTATTGAAGTTTCCATTTTTGTTACAAAAGATGCTGCAAAATATTTCAGAGAATGGAAAGAATGGTAATTCAAATGGTAACAAGGTTGTGCAAAGAAAAGTTCTGCAGAAGACTTCCACTAAAAATAATCCTGATCCTCAAGATAAAGGAAGCCTTCTTGTAGCCCCTGTAAATAATGTAAATAATGTAAATAATGTGGATAAAGTAGCATTAGAGAATGCGAGTAAGAAGCCACAAGTTATTACTCCTAGCACTCGCAAAAATGTAACTCCTTTTCTTTTAACTTTCGAGATTTTCAAAAGAAATGTGCATAATTGTATGGTGGACTCAAGGGCGTCATCCAATGTGATGCCTTGGTCCGTCTGCCAAAAGATTAATGCTGAAGTGGAACTGTCCACTTTGAAAATCGTACAACTTGATCGGACAAATGTTAAAGTAATAGGCGAACTAAAGAATGTATTGATTAGATTATCGTCTAACCCCAAGGTTCATCAAGTTATTGATGTAATCATTGTGGATATTCCAGAAGTGTATGGTCTATTTTTTAGCAGGGACTGGTCGGAGCAGCTACATGGTTACTTCGCAACAGACTGGTCTCACTTATGGCTTCCAGAGAACGGTAAGCCCAACAAGATTAAAGTGAATCATGAGTGTTACCTTAAGTTCATGGTCACAGATTTAAATGATCCAAATGAACCATATACACCTCCTGCCGATTCACCCAAAGTCCAAGGGATGGACACCTTCTTCATAAATTTCATGGTCGAGGCTTCACCTATCATCAATCCAGAACAACAGTCTGAGATCATAGCATATGTGCAACCAACAGCTTCTATGAAATAGTCCCATGAGCCCGATGGAAATCAAATTTGGTCTCTATATTTCGACGGTTCTAAGTCTAAAGAAGGAGCTGGTGTAGGCTGCATCATTATCGATCCGGCAGGTAACAATACATTAATGGCTTGTAGACTAGAATTTGAATGTACTAACAATACTACAAAATATGAGGCTTTGCTGCAAGGTATCAGAAAAGATATGGACATGAACATTCAAAATATGGTTTTATTTGGCGACTCTGAAATAGTGGTTAGACAGGTAATAGATTCTATACACTGTCTTTCCCCACATCTCAAAAGCTACCAGTCTGAGGTATGGAGTTTGATGAACAAATTTTCTGCATTCAATATAAATTCCATTCCTAGATCAAATAACGCTGAAGCAGATTTATTAGCTAATGTTGCTTCTAAACTTCTTCCTGCAGAAGGCTTATCCCCAAACACATTCTCCGTGGAACTATTGTTTTGACCATCTGTTCCTGACAATATCACTAACTGGAGAGTATTTGACGATGATCAGCAAATCATTGACTTTCTGCACATGGAAGAAACCTTTCAAGGCGCGGTGATAGATGAACGCATGCATGGTGACAATTTGCACGAATTTACGATAATACCTGATCCGAAATATCCTGAGGTACTATCGGATATGGTAAACTCGATACCCAAATCCATAGTTAGATTAGAAAAGTTTTATGATTTTGAAGATAAATTTAAAAAGATGGTCAATTGTAAAACCAATAGTTCTTCGTTATCTTATGAAAAAGTGAACTTAGGAATTGATGATAAACCTCAATTCATTAATTTAGGATTGGGATGTTCTCGACAAGAAAAAGTTTCATTCATAAAATTATTCAAATAATTTAAAGATGTCTCCGCATAGACATATGATGATCTCAAAACTTTCGATCCTAATATCATACAACATGTCATCCCGATGAAACCCCAAACCTTACCCTTCCAACAGAAATTGAGGAAAATGCATCCTAAACTTGAAACGACCGTTCAAAAAGAATTGAATAAAATCTTAAGTGCTAAAATAATTTTTCCTGTTAGGCACACTCAATGGGTGTCCAACCTTGTCCCAGTGCGGAAGAAAAACGGGGAAATCTGACTCTGTGTCGATTTTCGAAACCTCAATAGAGCGTCTGACAAAGATAACTATCATGTCCTGCCCATGGAACAGATCCTTCAACAGGTATCTAGTTCTGAGAGGCTATCTTTACTAGATGGTTTCTTTGGATACAACCAAGTCCTGATGTCTCCGCCAGACCAACTGAAAACTACCTTTCGTACCCCGTGGGGCACTTATGCTTATCGCAAAATGCCCTTTGGATTGATTAACGCCAGTGCTACCTTTCAGAGAGCAATGGACATTGCTTTTTGAGGCTTAATCAATCAGTCCGTTGTAGTTTACTTAGATGATGTGACTATATTTTCAAAAACCAAAGACGATCATCTAACTCATTTACGAGTTGTCCTGCTGCGATGTCGTAAATATGACATCTCCCTGAACCCCAAGAAGTCCATCTTTGCAGTAGAACAGGGTAAACTTATAGGATTCATTTTGTCTAGTGATGGGATGATTATTGACCCCGAAAGGACTCAAGTCATCGCCAAACTTCCCCCACCTACATCCAAAAAATCCATGCAGTCTTTCTTAGGCCAAATTAACTTCATGAGAAGATTTGTCCCCGGCTTCTCTGAAATGGTCAGACCCTTGCAGAAACTAATTAAGAAAGACACCCAATATCACTGGGGATCCCCAGAAAACCAAGATTTTAATGCCATAAAGAAGGCCATAATAGATGCTCCATCTCTCATGAGCCCTGACTTCTCTCAAGATTTTACACTCTATACTTTTGCCTCTGATCGTTCCTACGCCACCGTCTTAACTCAGAAGAATGTCGATAACAATGAAGTACCCATCGCCTTTATGAGCTCTGCCTTCAAAGGTTTTGAACTTAACTACCCAGCAGTCGATCGACAAGACTACGTTGTTTTCAAAGAAGTAAAGCATTTCCAGTCCTATCTTTTGAAGTCAAGGACGAAAGTCATTGTCCCCTACCCAGCCATGAGGAACTTGTTAGTGCATAAGGAGTTAGGAGAGAAGAGAGCCAATTGGGTCACCTCCTTGCAGGAGTATGACTTAGAAATCACCCCAGCTCATATCATGAGAGGCCAAGGGTTGTGTAAGTTGGTTGTTGATTCAGAAATTGGACAACAAGAGGAGAGTGATAAGTCAAACTTAGGACAAAGAAATCAAAGCCTAATCTGTTGCACACAAAACCTTGTTAGTCCTTGGTACGACGATATAAGATTCTGTCTTGAACATGGATCAGCTCCCTGTCACCTTGACCCCACTAAAAGAAGAGCGCTGAGACTGAAGTCTGCCTCCTTTCATCTATCGAATGGTATACTGTTTCGTCAAAGTTTTGACGACATACTGATGCACTGTCTTGAAAAGGACGAAGCAAAAAAAGTCTTGCTTGAGTTGCATGCAGGAGAAGCTGGTGGCCACTTCGGTGGTGACACCACTACTCATAAGGTTCTGAGAGCCAGTTATTACTGGCCCACGCTTTTTAGGGATGCCCATGCCTTAAGTCGTAAATGTATCATCTGTCAGAAAGCATCCGGGCGGTTACAAAAGCCAGCCTTTCCCTTGCAACCCGTTTCAGTGGATTCTCCTTTCCAGCAATGGGGCCTTGATATCATAGGTCCTATTAACCCTCCGTCCTCGAAACAACACAAGTATATTGTGACAGCCACGAATTACTTTACCCGATGGTCTGAAGCCGCTACGCTAAGAACTATCAACACCAACCAGGTAATTGCCTTCCTAAATTCGAATGTCGTAACTCGTTTCGGCATCCCTGATTGTCTAGTCTTTGATAACACTTCATACTTTTCTTCTCTAGAGATGACCGAGTTAGCTTTAGAGAAGTGAATTAAGTCGAAGTATTCTGCTAGTTACTACCCCCATGGCAATGGATTAGCTGAATCAACAAACAAGAACTTAATCAAAATAATCAAGAGAACTGTGTCTGAAAATCACAAGAATTGGCACAATGCACTGTTGAATGCACTATGAGCTGATAGGGTAACACCCAAAGCCGCTATAGGTAACTCCCCCTTTTTTCTTATTTATGGTAGGGAGGCTATTCTGCCACCTCACATTCTTCTTCCTTCACTTCAGTTGTCACAAAAAGTCCAAGAGGAAGATTGTCCCCCTTTAGAAAGCCGCATTAACGCTTTGATGAAGTTGGAAGAAGTAAGAGCCCAAGCTAAGTGCAAGTTAGATCAACATCAACAATTGATTAAAAGCTGGTTCGATTCTAATTCTGCTTCTGATAGGAATTTTGAAGTAGGCGATCTCGTCTTGAAGTGGGACAAACCGCACGAGGGAAAGGGTGAGCACACCAAATTTCAAAACTTATGGCTTGGACCGTTTCTAATTGCTGAAAAGTTGGGTCCTAGTTCTTTTTTATTACAGAATATTGAAGGGCAGCTTGACACCTATCCGGTGAATGGCCAAGCCCTGAAAAGATACTTTGCATGATAACTACCCTTGTATATTATGTATATATTTTTGCTTTTATTTTTTCTCTTTCGTTTTCTTTCTGTTTTGATTTTGATTTGAATTGATCAGTTTTTTGTGTTTTTTTTTTTGAAAAATACACATACCTGTATATTGAGATATTCAGACAAAGACGATAAGAGATTTTCTTCGCTTAAATAACTTCTGAAAAATCTGTACAAACATCAATGATACATTGCTGAAACTGATATTTGTGATGGAAAATTCTGTTGTTTGAAAGAAGTTTTATGATTTCAATCTCTGAGCAAAGTTTGTCATGATCATCTATTATCTTTTTACGCTGTCCCATTTCCGTAAAGGAATGAATCAAAAGGATGTCCCCCTGTCATAGGAAGTTGTTTTCGAAATAAAACATCTCTGGAGCTGAATAAAGGACAGTGCTAAAAATTCTGATGAGGTCTGAGAAAATATGTTAAATATTAAAATTTTCAGCGTCACCCCACTTAGTTGTATGCCTTTGAAAAACAAAATAAAATATGAATAAGAGCTGTGGGAAGTGTTTGTAAGCCCGCCGGGATGCTGAACAGGTCTGCTGGTAGCGAGTAAATGCAAGCATGGCGCCAAGACAACTTCGTCGGGGTACTGAACAAGCCCGCTGGTAGCGAAGCAATGTCAGGTATATGAAAATTTGTAAAAAAGAAAAGAAACCTCTTTAATGTCCTTTATTCTGATACAAAACTTCTTAACAGGATACAGATATCATAGTGGGTTAAATGGCAACCCTGTTGAGGCTATGGACGCCTACTGGAAGCAGTGGCCATGCCAACAGTATTGGAGATTTTATCTTTAATATCGTGACTTGTTGATCTCAAGACAGTCATTGGTTTTCATCTTTTAAAACACTGCTGAAAAAAAAATGATTAATGACGATGTTAGTACGATTTTCTGGTTGTTATTTTTGAGTTTGAAATTTTCTTTGTTGTCCTAATCTGAATTTGTTTCTTTTGACAGAGATAACTGCTTCTACTAGTGTGTTGCCATTGTTGGCAGCCAAATCACTTTTTCCTATCGTCTATAAGCTGCCTACACCTATGTCTTGGAAACATAGAATTTTTGTCACAATTTCAAATAAACGACACCTTCATTGCTTGCGACATTTACACATTTATTTTTCGTCAAGTTTTCACGACTGTAAGCATGAAAACTTCTCCTTTCAAGGTCTCATTTGCGATCACTATCTGAAATGTCGTCATCATTTTATTGATTTTTTCTGTGGCACTTACCTTTGGTTTATCGTTATGTGACTGAAAAGGATTTTGGAACTATGCTCATTTGGACATTCTTAGTTTGATTGCATAAATTGATTTTATTAAATTTATGAGGCATTGAGCATATGAGTTTATACTTCATTGACTCTATGGGGTCATGATTTATTTTTATTTTTATATATATAATGTGATCCTTATAGTTAATCTTTTATAGCTCTTGGCTTGTAAATTTTTTGAATGCGTTTGGCACAATGGTTTAAAACTTTTGATTAAACATTATACAATGGCGCATTGCTAACATTTGGTTTTGGTTTCACGTTGAATGTCATTGGTTTGAAAAACTACAGTTGATGGCGCGTTGGTATAACACTCATCGTTTAATCTTTTGGTTGGCCAAACGATATGGTTTTGAACTATGTTATGATTGTTTGACAGAGGTGGAATTCGTCAGTTGTACTTTACCATAACTACTATGCATGGCAGTAAATGACTCCACTACCCTCGCATGCGCACATTAATGCTTCCCCTTTGATCGTTCATTGTGGTTAGACCGAGTGACTCTGCTTCTGTATGTTGGCGATTTCAAACCAAACCCTTACCATGTGCTTGCACCATGGCTCCAGTTGTAAGGGCTGAACCTAATGGGAGCCAGGCTCTGCTGATGTTTGAAAGTGCCCGCAGTGACCTCGAGGACAATGGGTGGCTTCCATTTATACAGAAATTTGAGGGTTTTAACCTCTGCATTGCTAGACAATTCGCCATGACCTTTGATGGTTTTCGAGCCAAGGTCGGCGATGTTCAATTCGAAATTGACGAACAGTTTATTAGTCTTGCTACTAGTTTACCTACCACTAGACAACGATGGTCCAAGAATTGCAAAGTAGAAGAGGTCTCTTGGACACTGCTCTTACATTCGCGTAAGATTAGCTCCTGTGATAAAGGATTTCCCCTGACCATGCTGAAACAGCGTTGGCATGATTTATTGATGATAATCAAACAGTTTATCACCTGCGAAGGTCGATACGGGTTTGTTTTCTTACACCACCTTCGTTTGATTATGGTTTTTATGGGTTATCAGCTCAATATGCCCTTTTATTTGCATAGAAGCCTGTTTAAAATTTCAAAGAAGTACAAAAGAAACCAGGCTGACAGTAGCCTTTTTCATTATGGGCCGGTTAAGATTATTGTGGTCTGTCATTTGGGTTTACGCGGAGATTGTTGGAACAATTTTCTTGCTCGGAATGACTTTGAGGATTCAAACCCTCCACAGGTTGACAAACCTGTGGTGAGTGAGGCCAAGTCTGTACCCCCAGTACCCTACGGCATAATGCTACCTAAACCCTTGTCCGATTCACCTATCGACCTACCCCACTCTGTGACTAAAGGTGTTGAGACTGTTAAGCCTTTGGGTAAAAAGCGCAAAGCCAAACCCACTGCAAACGCCAAAGGCAAAAAGAATGCCCGTTTAATTTCTCGAATGGCGAGGAACAAGCCAAAACCTCCTGTTAATCCTAAACCTACAGTGTTAAGTGAAGACTCTGACTCGGAAGTGGAGTGTTTCCTGGCTAGAGAATACCCCTATTCGGAAGGTTTGTATGTTGAACCCTCGTATAAATTTGTGTCAAACTTACCCCCCTGCCTATAGAACGACCCTAACTACCCAGGCATTGAGCTTCCTTGTGAAGCCCCCGATCATTCACTCAAACCCCCTCCTACTCTGTCTCAATCTACGACGCCACCCTGTGATTAAAGGTGTTGAGACTGTTAAGCCTTTGGGTAAAAAGCGCAAAGCCAAACCCACTGCAAATGCCAAAGGAAAAAAGAATGTCCGTTTAATTTCTCGAATGGCAAGGAACAAGCCAAAACCTCCTGTTAATCCTAAACCTACCGTGTTAAGTGAAGACTCTGACTCGGAAGTGGAGTGTTTCCTGGCTAGAGAATACCCCTATTCGAAAGGTTTGTATGTTGAACCCTCGTATAACTTTGTGTCAAACTTACCCCCCTGCCTATAGAACGACCCTAACTACCCAGGCATTGAGCTGCCTTGTGAAGCCCCCGATCATTCACTCAAACCCCCTCCTGCTCTGTCTCAATCTACGGCACCACCCTGTGATCAATGTAGCTCGTGGTTAGAGAGATATTATCTTGATGTGCCAATTCTACAGTCGAGAATTCACTCTTTGGAGGACCAGGTTGCATGGATTACCAGTCAAAAGGCTAAATTACAAGCCTATGATAAGAAACAAAGAACGACTGGCTCTGTCTTGTTTAAAAATGTGGAATCAGCTACAGCGGTCGTGAATTCTAAGTTGGCATAATTTGAGCAGCATCACATAGGTATGTTGATATCTCTTGTTTATATAACAAATTTGAATTCTTTTAAAATAGCTCTGTTCATAGCATTGATTAGTTTTGTTACATTACATGCATTCTATTTCCAGCTATGCTTTAACTAAATGGAATTTCATTTTCCCAGTTTAGCTTCGATTGGATTTTCATCGATTTGATTGATCTTAGTGTGGATTTAATTTTGTTTGAGTTA
This sequence comes from Picea engelmannii, assembly GCA_009831015.1. Classification (NCBI taxonomy): domain Eukaryota; kingdom Viridiplantae; phylum Streptophyta; class Pinopsida; order Pinales; family Pinaceae; genus Picea; species Picea engelmannii. The sequence continues at coordinate 125,851 of ML814958.1, read as the reverse complement.
GCCAAAATGAATGCTCTTCTATCAATTGAAGTCATTTGTATCTATTCTAGACAAGCTATTTCTCATATTTCAATTTTAAACACGATCACATTTCGGTTCGATTTGGTTATAATGTATACGATATGATTGGTTGATATGGTTAACTGTTACGGTTTTATGTTCCATATGATTTTCTATCAACAGGAATACAATTCAGATTATTTTCAATATGATTCTGTGCAAATTCACCCAAATAGTGAATGGATTCGATTCATAATGGTTATACCCAGCCATTTAGTTCGCATTGGTTTACTGTTAGTTCTACCATGTTATCAGTTGGATTTGTAATGACAATGAAGATACTGTTTGAATTTGATTCGAAGATCGAAATTGACTATATCCAGATTCACGATTTATTTTCATAATTAAACTCAGTCGTGATTTGTTTGATCATTTGCCCAGTTTGCAATTACCATTTATGTTAATTCTATTAAGATTGCGATCGCAATTAATTGATCATGTCTGTCGATTGTGTAAAGATAAATGATCGAAATCTATGACGAATTTTGGGTTGATGCTGTTACGTATGATCGAAACAGTTTTTCCATCTCTGCATTAGATTGAATGATATGAATCCTTTTTTATATCATTATAGTAGAAATTGGTTGTGTTGGATTAGATCGTATCGATTTCATTTGGATATGAAACAGTCTTGTTACTGTTTGACCCGATTTTATGGTAACAGAAAGACAGAGTGTTCTTACCCCTGTTTTCGATTGAATTACTTTTGATTCTGTTTAATGTTGAATGATAAAATCAATTGAATCTTGAGTGATTCATTTTAAATGATTATTAGAAGAAAATTGGATTTTGATTCTATTAAAAAGATTTGATTTGGTTTCAATTCTGATCTTGTATGTTATTTTAGACTAGCTATAGAATCAGATGATTATGTAGCTAAGTCTGTAAGATTAGATTTTTATTGTTTTGCTAATGAAATACCTTTCTAACTTGTTATTTTTGGTCTATTGCAGATGAATTCGAAATTGCAGTGGATTTGATGAGCAGTTAGGGGATATTTCAAAATATTTCACTTGCATTTTGATTTCCTAATTTAGTTGATTTTGGGAATATCTTCCCAGATTATGTAAACAGTTTGATACTATCCACAGGGAGGTTTTACCCTGTGTGAAGACTTATATATACTTATTATTTTTTTTGTAATAATCATCCTCATTCATGGGAGAACAAGGATATGGAATTTTAATACAGACTGAGGCAGAATTTGATGTTCTGTTACAGCTTTAGCTTCTCATGATATCAATATTTTGTTTCATGTTATGTGTATTAATTTGTATTTGGTTAATGAATACTTTAGCTATCTTAATCCTGTGCAAATGATACAATTCAGTCACTATAATCCATATCTGATTT
>ML814958.1:110723-124338 GCA_009831015.1 Picea engelmannii | reverse complement strand
TCAGTTTCGCCCGTCACCAAAACCGTAGTGCATGCCTTGAAGATGTGGATGCACTACCTCATGGGAAGAATATTTTAGTTGAGGAAAGACCACAATGGTCTGAAATATTTGTTTGGACAACCAACTTTAAATGCTAGGCAAAGTTGGTGGTTATATTTACTCAATGAGTATGACTTTGATATCAAGAACATCAAAGAAAAAGAGAACAAGGTGGCTAACACAATCAACAAGAGGGTGCATGATATGCAACCTACAACCATTAGCATGTACAAATAAGATTTGAGTGAAAAAATTGTAGAGGTTTCCAAATTAGATCAACGCTATGTGGATGTAAAGGTAAATTTACAACAAGATATATTGCAACCCAAATTTGAAGGTTATGAGCTAAAACATGATGGAATCCTCATGTATAGGTGAATATTTTGTGTGCCAAATGATCAAGAGTTGATAAATATGTTATTTTAGATGCATAAATTTCCTTATGCTAGGCACCTAAGATACTAGAAGACAATTGCAGCGGTCAAAAAACAATACTATTTTCCATGCATGGAAAAAAAGGTTGTTGATTTTATTGCTAGATTCCTTGAATGTCAAAAGGTCAAGGATGAGCACAGACACCCATCTGGTTTGCTATATACTTTTCCCATTTGTGAGTGAAAGAAAGAAGTTGTGACCATGGATTTCATTACTAATATGCTAAAGAAAACTAAGCAAAATAATTATATTATGGTAGTGGTGGAAAAGCTTACTAAAGATACCCATTTTATTCCAGTGAAGTCAACTCACGAGGAAACCAACATTTTTGATATGTCCATGAGAGAAATTGTTAGGATGCATGGTTTACCTAAGAAAATTGTGTCTGACAGAGATCCCAAGTTCACATCGAATTTTTGGAAATGGATATTCAAAGGATTTGGGACAAATATGAAATTTACCTCAACATATCACCCTAAGTCAAATGGAAAAAAAGAGAGGTTAAATCAGGTGATTGAATATATGTTTAGAATGTATGTGATGGAAAAACTGACACGGTAGGAAAATATTTACCTTTGGTATAGTTTTGTTACAACAATGGGTATCAAGCATCTTTAAAGATGAGCCCATTTGAGGTACATTATGGTAGAAATCTCAAAACACTAGTGAGTTGGGACAACCCAACAGACCGCGCAGTGGTTGGGCCATATTTTCTAAGGGAAATAGAGAAAATGGTAAAAATAAGGAATAATTTAAAGGTTTCCCAAGATAGGTAGAAAAGTTGTGCAGATAAAGGCAGAACCCACAAAGATTTTAAAGTGGGTGACCATGTGTTCTTGAAAGTAAAAGCAAGACGTATTTCCATGAAGTTGGGAAATTGTTCTAAGTTGGAAACATGCTACTCTGGTCCATTTGAAATCCTAGAGAGGATTTGTATTGTTTCATATATGCTTGCAATTCATGCATCCTTATGTATTCATAATTTTTTCCATGTATCTTTGCTCAAAAAGTACGTACCTGATGCTAATCATGTCATTGATTGGAATGTGATTCAGGTGGAGCCAGAAGGGGATTTTCGAGTGCGATCGATTTGCATATTGGACTGGAAAATAAAATATCTCTGGAATCAAGCCATGGGGATAGTTAAGGTCCAATGGAGTTGGTACAGTCTTGAGGATGCAACTTGGGAGCACGAGGATGTTATGCGGAAAAAATACCTGTATATTTTTTAATACTTTTGAAGTTTTTGTAGTTACATGTTATATAATGCACTGAGGACAGTGCATAAATAAGGGGGAGGGGAATGTAATAACCCTAATATGAACACCAATTGTAAATGAAAATGTAAATGTACATCTAGGTTGGTGAGCCATTGGAAACAAGTTTTTGTTCATTTTTGCGTGCACCTAAGTAGTGGGTGAGGATTGTTTTCCAAAGAAAGAGTGTGCACATTCCACAATGTTGTGCGCACCTGAGTAATTGTGTGTGGATTACGCATCAAGGGAATGGTGCACACATTTCATAGTGTTTCACACACCTGAGTAAGTGCGCAAGGATTACCTTCAAATACACATCAAACTGAGTTATATGTGTGTGTGTGTGTGTGTACACGTATGTATGTATGTATTTGAGGTCAGAGAGCATGTGTGGTTATTGGGATGGTGAGTTGGGATGAAATAAGGCTAGTGTTCCTATCCTTTTAAAATGTAATCACACTCAAATTATTAATAAAACCACATTGTTGTGCGCAGACCAATTAGACGAAAAGAGACGGGGGGATAAACTCCACTGAATAGGGAAAAGGGGGGGGATTAAGTCCAAGGGAATATTGATTAATATTTTTGAAAAGTATAATTTATGGATATTTATTTATCCTAAGTTCCCAAGGGATGGTAACGAGTCACCAAGTGGCTAAAGCTAATTATGAAGGTGACAAGTCTCTAGTTATGACCATGCAAATATATGGTTGAACCTTAGTGTATTTTGGGTGAATTCACTTATTTTTTCTTGGATGGGGTACGACCATTTGAACGGGGGGGTATGACCATTACCTTACCTGCAGAGAACAAATTTGGAAACAGGTTTCCATCTAGTAACCATAGTATTTTTTTATCCAAGAGTCGGGTTGTTAGGCCTGTGAGCATTCTCTCCATGTGAGAGATTTGTTGCTGAAGAGGAGGGTTGTCAAGCCCGTGATCATTCTCTTTAGGTGAGATATTTATCTTCGAAGAGGTAGGTTTCCAGGCCCGTAATAATTCTCTCAAGGTCTGAGATTTGTTATCAAAGAGGCGGGTTTTTAGGCTCATGATAATTCTCTCCATGTGAGAGATTTATTGCCGAAGTGGTGGGTGGTCAGGACTATGATCATTCTCTCCAGGTGAGATATTTTCTAGGAATTGTTCCTTGGTGCATTGGGAATTAGTTACAGGGATATGAGACTTCCTTTCTGTCTTGTTTCTGAATCCCTGACAGGGAATTGGGGTAGCCAAGGGACTGTTGAGCAAAGAAGGGGAACACATCCTGTGGTGGGACATGCATGTGGGGAATGAGAGACTATAGGCTAGTTGCAGCAGTTGTGTACCTTGGACTTAGAAATTCTGTTGATTATCAGACCTTAGCTTGGCATTAGGAATCCTTTTTCTCTAGTGGAGTTTAAGCCCCAGCTCGGGGGTGACTTGTTTCTGAACGCTTATGAGAAACAAAGTCTATGGATGGGAGGAACGTCTGAGCTCTACGAGCAGTTGGTTACTCTTTATAAAAGATACGCTTCCTTTATGTTCTTGTCTAATTTACTATGTGCTTATTTACCTATGACTAATATGGGTTTATTTCCTGTATGATGTTGCATATGATCGATTGTCATTATTATGTATAATGTTGTTTGCACATGTAAAGCGTGATGTTGTTATGTAGTATTTTTTGTCACAACTGCAGAGTATGCCACTATTAAGTATTATTGTTAGTTAATTTTATAATAATGGCCATGAGTTCCCAAGGCAAGGATAAAATTTTCATGTGCTCAAGGGGCTAGGTTCGATGTCTGCACGGGAAAGTAGTCCACGCACAAGGAGAACAAAATTTTCGTGTAACATTAGAATGGTTGTGCATGCAGTTGTAATCATGTGTTTAGAGTGGTTACACACACAATAATACTTGTATGCCCTGAATAATTGTGCACACAGTTGTATTGTGTATTAATTCCACTGTTATAACTAGTGTTTGAAGAAGAAAATTTGTGTGGCTCGATCCAACTTCGGATCGTGCGCATTACCTCATGTGTTTCTGCGCAGATTAACGTTATAGTGTAGAATCTATGCACTATATTTTTTGAGTGACATTGCTCAACAGTAAGCTAGGTATGTTACAGTATGGTATCAAAGCATTTGTTTAGTGCTAGTAATGGGGGACATTACAAATTGGTATCAAATCATTTTGTTAGTGATGGTAACGGGGACGTTACAAGGCTAATCCCTCATAGCTTCTATTTTCTTAGGATCCACATGGACACCATCGTTACCAACAATATATCCTAGATACTCTACTTTAGGAGATCCAAAAGCACATTTAGAATTTTTGAGAGAGATTTTGTGTTGAGATAGTAAGTGTAATACTTGATCTATATGGGCCAGATGGGATTGCAAAGTTTTACTATAGACGAGGATATCATCAAATAAAACTAAGAAAAAATGATAGAGGAAAGGGAGGAAGACATGATTCATGATACTTTGAAAGTGGAAGGTGCAATACACAAACTTAAGGCCATGGCCAAGAACTTATAATGGCCTCATTAGTTCAAAAATAATTTTTGGGAATATCTATATTTTTCATACATATCTGATGGTATCCAAAATGTAGATCAATTTTGGTAAAGAGATAAGAACCACTCAGTTCATCCAAAAGGTAATCAATGATAGGAATGGATAATTTATATTTGATGGAAATTTTGTTAAGGGCTTAAAAATCAAGGCATATGTTCCATGTTCCTTATTTCTTGAGTACCATGACGATAGGAGAATAATAAGGGCTGGTACTAGGACAAATAACACATGCTGCTAGTAATTCCTAAACAATTTTATCCATTTCACTTTTTTGGGAAAATAGGTAATGATAAGGGAGAACAATGGGAGGAAGACTGCCAGGGACAAGGGGAATGGAATGATCATGGGCACCACAAGGAGGAGGAAGTCCTTGGGGGTTGTCAAAAATAGATTGGTGTTTGCAGAGGAGAGATTATATGTTGGGATGAAAAGTAGGTGAGAGGGTCTCAACTGCTTGAATGGCATGGATTTATGCAATAATGTCAGAATGACCTTTTTTTAGTAGTTTCTCTATTCTATGTGAATTGATGATATTGAGGGATCCTGTCATGATTCCTTGGAACTGATATAGTTTTCCATCATGTTGGAATTTCATTTTAATGCCTTGAAATACATAGTGATGGGGTCAAGTGTGCATAACCATTCAACACCAAAGAAATATCGTAACCACCCATTTCAATATGAAACATATGATATTTCAAGTTGTAATGATCAATTTGTAGGCACACATTTTCACAACGCTCCCTACATTTTATGGAACCGTCATTAGCAATCATGATTTGAAATTTTTTGACTGCACAGATATAGCACATGATTTCTTGGGCAATGTGGTGATGAATAAAATTATGGTTTTTTCCATTGTCGACTAGGATAATGGATTTCGTATGCTTGATATAAACAATTAACTTAAGTTTTTGGGGAGCAGAGATACTAGTGAGGGCATTCAACGAGATAAGTGGTTCAAATTTTGGTGGGTGAGAGGGCATGGTATGATCATTGGTTGATCCAAAATATATTTGTAGAAAAAAATGAATACAGATTATTACCAAAATATTCTTAACACGGAATAACAAATGTATAGTCAAATTGGTTTCTATTCAACAAGGAAATAAGCTGAAACTGTAAAATGCAACAAAAACAAGCTTGTTAGAATGGTGGTGGCTTATCTCTGAGAAGATATGTGATGGCTGCGCTCATTTGCAAGAAGATGATTACAATGAGGATCTGAAGGCCTTTTTACAATAAACATGAATGTCAAAAACCCTAGACATCCAAAAAACCTAACCCTAAGAGATGAAACACCAAAATTCATGTGGGCCCTGATTGGGTAAGTTAGTATATCAACTTCCCGGAGTCATAACTTTTGCATATGATCTTCATTTTAGGTGCACGATAGCCCATTGGAAAAGTCATTTTGAATATGGCGAACCCTAAAAAATGTTCTTTAGGGCCTCAAAATGGCCTCGCAAGTCAGGGACCCGAAAACTAGGGAAAAAAATGCCAAACTGGAAAACTACCAAAATGAGCCAGTTGGAATAGTTGGGAGGCCACTGACATCCATCTGGATCAATCCTGCCCCCTTAGGAAGAAATGGTCTCCATTTCGTTGAGTTTCCCCATAAGATGAGGAACTTTATGTTGAATTTGGCCTTGGGTGAGCCACTTTCCTTGGTGCAAGAGTTGCCCTACTTTGACAACTCAATAAAGTTGGATCCTTTGTTGGCGTCTGCCCTTGATTTGTTTGTCCACAATATGATCATTGGATTCCTATTGTATGCAGTCAGGGTTGAGATATGTTGGTGTTAGCTGTTTTTTTATCTATGAGGTGTCCAATAATGGTGGGAAATACGGTCGAAGGATATCCACGTTGAACACTGGGTGCAAGCCAAGGAAAGGAGGAATGTTGGGCTCGAAATCATTATCACCCATATCCTTGGTGATGGTGTACTAAACATAATGGATTGGGAGAATCTTTCGATGGGGTCATGTAAAGCATTATTTCTGCAATTGCAATCAAACTTTGTCACCCACCTGAAACTTATGTGGCACTCGATGTTGATCATGGTGCTTCTTGTACTTGTCATTAGACTTCTATAGGATATCTTGAACCTGTTGGTGGATGTGCTGGATCCATTCAATGAACCGGGTGGCTTTGTCAACTTCAATTGGAGCAGAAGATGAGTCGATCGAGGTGACCGCAAGGGGTAGTGCAAAATCTATGGGACCCAATGGTTGGAATCCCAACCCCACATGAAAGGGGTTGTGGTTGGTTGAGTTATGCAGGGCTCGGTTGTAGCTATGTTGAACATAGAGGAGACTCTCATCCCATGTGCTAGGGTGCTTGGAATTATACATGCGCAGGATATGCATGATCATTCGATTTATGACCTCATTTTGGCCATCTGTCTGGGGGTGGAAGGTTGTGGATTTGGTGAGCTTGGTGTCCAGTAGTGACCAGAGGCTTGACCAGAATGTGCTAAGAAATTGGTTGTCCTGATATGAGACAATGGTTTGTGGGATTCCAAAATGTACCCAAACTCGTTCAAAGAAGATCTTGGCAGTGGCCTCTGTTGTGATACTCTTCTTCCAGGCAGCCATAATCTCCATCTTAGAAATGTGATCCAAAACAACAAAAACATAGTCATTGCCCTGCTTGGTGGATGGGAGGCTAGACATGTAGTCCATTGAGATGGATTCCTATGTCCTATCAAAAGGAGGAAGAGGGGTGTACATGCCCTATTTCTTAGTGGTCGGTTTGGCAATCATGCAGGAAATGCAAGATCTAATATACTTGTTGACCTCATGCCGAAGTTTTGGCCAATAGAAATGTTTCTACAACATTGCCACTATATTTTTGACATTGAAGTGTCCTGCCACCCGACTGTAATGGGCTTCCTAGATCAACTTTTCTCGCTCGCTTGATGGAATGCAGATATGGACCAGATGAAAAAACATCCCATTCTAAAGATGGAAATTAGAAAAAACTGCATTTATGCCCAACATTTGGTAGGTGGTGGAGAATTCCATATCTTTCTCATAGATTTGGGGCCATATAAAGGTCTCATGGCCGCACGAGTCTAGCACCATGGTGAGTGTCACGATTGGTAGTCTGCTGAGGCAATCATCGATGCGGTTGGTTCTTCCTGTTTTATACTTGATGTTGAGCTGGAATTGTTGCAAATACGTGGAACACTTCTGATGGCAGTCATTCTGCAATTTTCCTTGTGTTTGCATGAACTACAGTGACTTATGATCAGTGTGGATGATTGTATCCTTCCTAACAATGCAATGTCTCCATTGGCGGTAGGCTTGCACAATGAACTACATTTCTTTGTTGTAAGTAGGGTACTTATGGACAACATCTCATAATGTCTCACTATGATAGGCCACAGGGTGTCCGTGTTGAGTGAGAACGACACCCACAACATAGTCTAAAGCATCTGTCGTGATCTCAAAGGGTTGCTACAGGTCCGATAGTGAAAGTACTAGGGCTTAGCACAAGCGTTGCTTCAAATCATCGAACACTTATTGTTGGGACTAGACCCACACAAAGTTTTCCTTACCACCACCCCTGGTTACTTGGATAAGGGCCCATGCAATATGGGAGAATACCAACATGAACCTGCGGTAGAAATTGGCAACACCCAAGAAGCTTCGAAGCTCAATGAGTGTGGTTGGGGCTGGCTAGTCATGAATGACTTGGATTTTGGCTGGATCCACATCTACACCATGATGATAAATGATGTAGCCCAGGTAATGAACCCTGTCCATGTCAAAGGAGAATTTTTCAAAGTTGGCATAGAGTTGGTGTTGTCGCAGAGTGTGTATAACCTGTTGAATATGTTGTAAGTGTTCTTCCCTAGTCTTTCTATAAATGAGGATGTCATCTAGATACACCACTACAAACATATTGGTGAATGGCCTTAGGATATCATCCATCATCCTCATGAAAGTGGTTGGATCTAGAATTCAGATCAATCTTACTGAAGTATTTGGCCCTCGTGAGTTGATCAAGGAGGTCGTCGATTCGGGGAATCAGGTATCGATTTTTTACTGTGATTTTATTTAGGGCCTGGTAATCAATGCAAAGTCACCAGGTTCCATATTTATTTTATACCAGCAAAATTTTTCTCCCGTAAGGTGATGATCTACGATGGATGTGCCCCTTGTGAAGCAGTTCTTGGATCTGCAGCTTGATCTCCCCATTCTCTAATAGAGAGCGGCGGTAGACTGGCCCATTAGGCAGGGGTACGTCAGGGGTCAAATTGATGGGGTGTTTGACCTGACAGTGTAGAGGTACCCCAGTAGGTGAGGAGAAGATATCTGATTATTCTTCCACGACCTTATACACTTTCTTCTGCTGTGTGGAGAGGTCGGACGCAGAGACCTTGGATGTGGCTGCGATAGTTTTCTCATTCTAAGAGAAAATTACAAAGAATACAAACTTCCCTCTCTAATAGATGACATTTCTGTATTGCTTGGCAGAGATCAAGGAAATATCATTAGGTGGGACTGCCTCGGGTATCCGATAGAATTTCTTGTTCAAAGTTATAATAACATTGTGGGGCCTAGACTCATATATGGCATGACATTTCCATAAATATGGTTGGCCCAAAAGAACATTACAAACTTTGAGAGGGGAAACATTACTAAATACCTCATCTTTGAAGGGATTCATGTCGTATGTCATGCGACATTTTTGGTTGAAGCGGATGTTGCTTCCTTGGCGGAACCATACAATGGTGTAGGCCTGCGGGTGTGATGTTGTCAGTAGGGAAAGTCACTTGACAACCTCTACTGAGTTAAGGTTATTCAGGCTACCGCTATCAACGATGAAGTGTAGCGGGGTACCCTTCACCAATATCTATGAATGAAAAAGGTGCTCACCTTCCTTTGGCTCATCTTGTTCACTGGGCTGGAGCTTGGTGGTAGAAAAAGTAGCATTGGGTTGTGCATCTATGATTCATATCCCCCTTTCTGGTTCTGAATCAAAGTTAGAACCCGCATCTGATTCAGAGGCTTTCACCTCAGCCACTAGCGACTGCTTCGAGCGACAATCAACAGTGTTATGCCAGGGGCTCTTATGGAAGTCTCACCACTTCCCGGTATCTTTATTTGTCTTTCTAGTTTCCTTCTTTGCTTGTGGCCTGGAATGGTTTTCCTGAGGTTGTCCATCTTTTCTCTTTCCTTTGTTTTGTGGGTTGGGGCCACCCTTTCCTGGATTTTTATATGAGGGGTTCCCAGGCCCAAATTTTCGTTTCTTTTGTTTGAGATTCTTCTTGATTTTGATGACATATCGGTAGGCTACGCCCAAGCATGAGATGTCCAAAAAATCCATTTCGGCCTAGATGTATTTATGCATACTGTCGCGATACTTGAGAGCTGGATGTAACTCAGAATCTTTGATACCTATCTTGGTGCGCAAGGTATGAAAGATATTTTTGAACTCGGGCACCACTTGGTCTCTTTCCCAGTGCAGCGTGGTCCATTTTGTGTACAGGTCGTCATAACATACAACATGGTAGTATTTTTCCTTAATAACATCCCTGAAGGACTCCCAGGTGACTATGACTATAAATAACGAGGGTTCCTCTATTTCCTTTTGCTCACAAAAATTTTCCCACCAATATTTTACATGGGAGACGAATTTGAGGAGCGCAAAAGTAATATTTTCTCTATTCGAGAATTTATGGACAGAGAAATACCCTTTGTAGTATACCTAGGGAGGTAATATGGGGTACCTAGGAAGGTACCCAATGGGAATGTGGTTATGTATTATTAGTGGAATTCGTTTAATATATGAGAATGTGGTCATTCAATGTAAGGTGGACTAGGTCCACTATATTAATAAAGGCCCACTATGGTAGTTGGATGTAATAAATGTGAGAAGGCTCTCTTGAAGGTTCCTAGGAGATAAAGAGAGCTATATAAAGAAGTGTATGCAATGTAATGAAGCATAGTGAAGAATATTATCATTGTAACAAGCAAGTGTTGCTTGAGGAGTGTATTCTTTCCTTAAGGAATAATATATGGTGTTACCCTACCTCAAGGGTTTTCTCTATATTCGTGTGTTCATGTTATGGTGAATGGTTTATGGTTTATTCTTGCTCTTATTGAAGTATATTTGCAGATCTGGTATAGGTACTTAATACCCTTCTAGTAGATTCAACCATTTGTCTACTACATCTGCATCTATCTGACCTTCAAATATATGAATATCGAAGTTGATTTGTAGCTTAAAGGGGGCGACGCCTCCGTTTGAGGAAGATGCATCGCCTGTTGGTAGTCGCCGAAGGATTTGTGCAAAACTATCCATCATATCGTTCCTATTTTGCATGAGGGATTCCTCGAGAAAGTTTTTGAAGGGATCTCTTGTCCCGTCGTCTTTATTTTCTTCTTCCATGAGAGGTTGTTTGTGCATGTGAGAGATTTTTTCCTCAAGAGAAACAAGCTCGAGACCCAATTCTTTGTACCCTAACCTCGTTGGGGACATGCATTAAGAAGGACAAGGAGAAGACTTCTCTGATACCACTGATCCAAAATATATTTGCAGAATGAAATGAATACAGATTATTATTAAAAGATTCTTAACATAGAATAATAGATATATAGTAAAATTAGTTTCTATTCAACAAGGAAATAAGTTGAAACTGTAAAATGCAGTGGAAACAAGCTTGCTAGAATGGTGGTGGCTTATCTTTGAGAAGAGATGTGACGAATGCGCTCATTTGCAAGAAGATGATTACAATGAGGCTTTGAAGGCCTTTTTACAATATACAATAATGTCAAAATCCCCAAACATCCAAAAAACCTAACCGTAAGAGATGAAGCACCAAAAGTCATGTGGGCCCCATTTGAGTAAGTTAGTACATCAACTTCTTGGGGCCGTAACTTTTGCATTTGATCTCTGTTTTAGGCACACGATAGCCCATTGGAAAGTTCTATCCAAGGACCACACATTTTTATAATATCTATTAGAGGTATTCTTTACTGTGTTGATCCCTAAAAAACGTTGTTTAGGGCCTCAAAATGACCCCGCAATTCCGGGACCCGAAAACTAGGGAAAACACTTCCAAACTAGAAAACTGCCAAAATGAGCTAGTTGTAATATGTGGGAGGCCACTGACATCCATATGGATCATTTTTTGGGGGGTATATATTCAAAATGGGAAAAATTGAGATCCTCTTTAGAAACTTCCTCAGAAATGACCATAAAAATCTTTTTCTCCTTACACTTGTGCCTCGAAAAATATTTTTCATCACAGTCATACCAAAGACCCTTTAGTTGGAATTTAACCATTTTTTCCTTGGTTAATTTGTGTATCTAAATAGGGATGGAATGAGGATCATGATTTGTGGGCCGAGACCGAGGAGTAAGGATGGTTTTCTATTTTGGGAATAGATTACCTATTGTGCTTCCTTGGTGCAGTTAGTAGCTTCAAGCCAAGTCTGGGGGCAATCCATTAGGACATGAGCTCAAATGTCATCCTTAAGGCCACTAATAAATAATTCATGGAAGAAGGTTTTGGACATGTTGTTAATTAAAAAATCCAATTGCTCAAAAGAAAAAATATATTCTTCCACTATACTAGATTGTTTAAGTTTGTTCAAACAACCCAAATGATGTGTGTCAGTGTCAAAGAATTCATAAAGGTATGCAACAAATAGGGTCCAAGGAATATATCCTCAACACAAATGTTTATGCCATTTCCACCATTGTCAGTTCTCAGGATCCAAATAAAGGACACTAATACAAAGTTTGGTCAAGTCATCAGTAATGCCATGAAAGGGGAAACAATGTTCCATTTGAGTGACCCAGCCCTTGGGATCCAAGACATCAAATTTATTCACCTAAAATTTAGGAAGAAACAATTCACGATGAAGGGGGTTGAAATTAAGGGCCATGGTATGGGAGGAGTCAATGTCTTCTAGGTGTGAAGGTTGTTCAGAGGAGGTAGGGCCCCTGAATTGACTCGTCCAATGTTTTATCTCTTTAGAAAAGGTTGTGAATTTTTCAGAGAGGGAGTCAAATCGGGAAGTGAGGGTATAAAATTTGGAATTGAGGGAAGCAACATTCGAATTGATGTTCTTGATGTTAGTCTTATTCCGGGTGTTGTCATTTTGCAAGGAAAGGATGTGGTTCTCAACTTCTTCGTTCCAGGTGTGGTCCATTTGGGAGGTGAATGGGTAAAAGTGGGTTCATGGGTACACACATAAAGGGGTTATGGGTGAGGGGTACTACTATGATTAGTGTGAAGAGAGGAATTGAATGGAATAGCTCACAAATAAGGGTGTTAGGCAGGGTGGGTGGGTCCACGAAAAAAGGGATTATAAGTGATGGGTACCATTGCGATCAATGCAAAGAGAGGAAAACAATGGGATATGTCCCAAATAAGTTTTTTTTTTTTGTTTACTCCTATGGAGTTATACTTTGGTCTAAATAATACTACAGTGACAGAATGCCCAAATTTTTAATAGTTAAAATTGTGTAGTAATTTCACAACCTGGATGTAGGAGGTAGGGTTGCAATGCAAAATTTCCCCTCTGTTTATGTTCGTTTCTATTATGGTAGAAAGGGTTAGGGTTTTGAGGGTTCCTACAGACAAGGTTTTTCATTGTGCTATAGCTCTCTGATATACTAACGGGGTCCAATAGCAGTACTTGGCCCAATATCTTAGGGCTCTAACTAAGGATTCTTGACCATGCCCTTAGCCATACTACCCAATTACCCAGGTATGTGAGAGTAGTCTACCTGAACGTTGTTCTCATTGCCACTATAGTAGTCAGGTGATCAATAGGTTAATCTATAACTAGTTTTAGGAGACCTATGGGACTCCATATATACCCGAGGGTATGTGGGAGTGAATGATCATGTACAAGTGTTGTCAAATGTTGTACTATGTGAAGGGCTACCAACAAGGGTTACATAGGTTTCCAACTAGGTGAAACATAGTGTTTCGAGTAACTCAAACCATTTGTATTTCTTGCGTGTAGTCCTCCCCAACCCAATTTTACCCATCGAACGAGATATCACTTTGCTTTAAATACACCAACAATACATGTCTCTAGCATGAAAACAATTGTCTAAACTTTCTGCAGAGGAAAGTTCTTTGATACCACTTGTAAGGAACCAAATGGTATTATGCAGAGTAGAAACATAATTGTTATAACAATTGTCGGCAAAAAGAGAAAAATATAGAGCACAATGACACAATTGATTCCAGAAATGATACCTTTATTATATTCATGGCCAAGTTCACTTGCCTCTTTGAGGGATAAACCTCTAGCAAAGTATAGTTCAAGTACAAAATGATTCTCAAGAAA
>ML814958.1:84436-110673 GCA_009831015.1 Picea engelmannii | reverse complement strand
TCAGTTTCGCCCGTCACCAAAACCGTAGTGCATGCCTTGAAGATGTGGATGCACTACCTCATGGGAAGAATATTTTAGTTGAGGAAAGACCACAATGGTCTGAAATATTTGTTTGGACAACCAACTTTAAATGCTAGGCAAAGTTGGTGGTTATATTTACTCAATGAGTATGACTTTGATATCAAGAACATCAAAGAAAAAGAGAACAAGGTGGCTAACACAATCAACAAGAGGGTGCATGATATGCAACCTACAACCATTAGCATGTACAAATAAGATTTGAGTGAAAAAATTGTAGAGGTTTCCAAATTAGATCAACGCTATGTGGATGTAAAGGTAAATTTACAACAAGATATATTGCAACCCAAATTTGAAGGTTATGAGCTAAAACATGATGGAATCCTCATGTATAGGTGAATATTTTGTGTGCCAAATGATCAAGAGTTGATAAATATGTTATTTTAGATGCATAAATTTCCTTATGCTAGGCACCTAAGATACTAGAAGACAATTGCAGCGGTCAAAAAACAATACTATTTTCCATGCATGGAAAAAAAGGTTGTTGATTTTATTGCTAGATTCCTTGAATGTCAAAAGGTCAAGGATGAGCACAGACACCCATCTGGTTTGCTATATACTTTTCCCATTTGTGAGTGAAAGAAAGAAGTTGTGACCATGGATTTCATTACTAATATGCTAAAGAAAACTAAGCAAAATAATTATATTATGGTAGTGGTGGAAAAGCTTACTAAAGATACCCATTTTATTCCAGTGAAGTCAACTCACGAGGAAACCAACATTTTTGATATGTCCATGAGAGAAATTGTTAGGATGCATGGTTTACCTAAGAAAATTGTGTCTGACAGAGATCCCAAGTTCACATCGAATTTTTGGAAATGGATATTCAAAGGATTTGGGACAAATATGAAATTTACCTCAACATATCACCCTAAGTCAAATGGAAAAAAAGAGAGGTTAAATCAGGTGATTGAATATATGTTTAGAATGTATGTGATGGAAAAACTGACACGGTAGGAAAATATTTACCTTTGGTATAGTTTTGTTACAACAATGGGTATCAAGCATCTTTAAAGATGAGCCCATTTGAGGTACATTATGGTAGAAATCTCAAAACACTAGTGAGTTGGGACAACCCAACAGACCGCGCAGTGGTTGGGCCATATTTTCTAAGGGAAATAGAGAAAATGGTAAAAATAAGGAATAATTTAAAGGTTTCCCAAGATAGGTAGAAAAGTTGTGCAGATAAAGGCAGAACCCACAAAGATTTTAAAGTGGGTGACCATGTGTTCTTGAAAGTAAAAGCAAGACGTATTTCCATGAAGTTGGGAAATTGTTCTAAGTTGGAAACATGCTACTCTGGTCCATTTGAAATCCTAGAGAGGATTTGTATTGTTTCATATATGCTTGCAATTCATGCATCCTTATGTATTCATAATTTTTTCCATGTATCTTTGCTCAAAAAGTACGTACCTGATGCTAATCATGTCATTGATTGGAATGTGATTCAGGTGGAGCCAGAAGGGGATTTTCGAGTGCGATCGATTTGCATATTGGACTGGAAAATAAAATATCTCTGGAATCAAGCCATGGGGATAGTTAAGGTCCAATGGAGTTGGTACAGTCTTGAGGATGCAACTTGGGAGCACGAGGATGTTATGCGGAAAAAATACCTGTATATTTTTTAATACTTTTGAAGTTTTTGTAGTTACATGTTATATAATGCACTGAGGACAGTGCATAAATAAGGGGGAGGGGAATGTAATAACCCTAATATGAACACCAATTGTAAATGAAAATGTAAATGTACATCTAGGTTGGTGAGCCATTGGAAACAAGTTTTTGTTCATTTTTGCGTGCACCTAAGTAGTGGGTGAGGATTGTTTTCCAAAGAAAGAGTGTGCACATTCCACAATGTTGTGCGCACCTGAGTAATTGTGTGTGGATTACGCATCAAGGGAATGGTGCACACATTTCATAGTGTTTCACACACCTGAGTAAGTGCGCAAGGATTACCTTCAAATACACATCAAACTGAGTTATATGTGTGTGTGTGTGTGTGTACACGTATGTATGTATGTATTTGAGGTCAGAGAGCATGTGTGGTTATTGGGATGGTGAGTTGGGATGAAATAAGGCTAGTGTTCCTATCCTTTTAAAATGTAATCACACTCAAATTATTAATAAAACCACATTGTTGTGCGCAGACCAATTAGACGAAAAGAGACGGGGGGATAAACTCCACTGAATAGGGAAAAGGGGGGGGATTAAGTCCAAGGGAATATTGATTAATATTTTTGAAAAGTATAATTTATGGATATTTATTTATCCTAAGTTCCCAAGGGATGGTAACGAGTCACCAAGTGGCTAAAGCTAATTATGAAGGTGACAAGTCTCTAGTTATGACCATGCAAATATATGGTTGAACCTTAGTGTATTTTGGGTGAATTCACTTATTTTTTCTTGGATGGGGTACGACCATTTGAACGGGGGGGTATGACCATTACCTTACCTGCAGAGAACAAATTTGGAAACAGGTTTCCATCTAGTAACCATAGTATTTTTTTATCCAAGAGTCGGGTTGTTAGGCCTGTGAGCATTCTCTCCATGTGAGAGATTTGTTGCTGAAGAGGAGGGTTGTCAAGCCCGTGATCATTCTCTTTAGGTGAGATATTTATCTTCGAAGAGGTAGGTTTCCAGGCCCGTAATAATTCTCTCAAGGTCTGAGATTTGTTATCAAAGAGGCGGGTTTTTAGGCTCATGATAATTCTCTCCATGTGAGAGATTTATTGCCGAAGTGGTGGGTGGTCAGGACTATGATCATTCTCTCCAGGTGAGATATTTTCTAGGAATTGTTCCTTGGTGCATTGGGAATTAGTTACAGGGATATGAGACTTCCTTTCTGTCTTGTTTCTGAATCCCTGACAGGGAATTGGGGTAGCCAAGGGACTGTTGAGCAAAGAAGGGGAACACATCCTGTGGTGGGACATGCATGTGGGGAATGAGAGACTATAGGCTAGTTGCAGCAGTTGTGTACCTTGGACTTAGAAATTCTGTTGATTATCAGACCTTAGCTTGGCATTAGGAATCCTTTTTCTCTAGTGGAGTTTAAGCCCCAGCTCGGGGGTGACTTGTTTCTGAACGCTTATGAGAAACAAAGTCTATGGATGGGAGGAACGTCTGAGCTCTACGAGCAGTTGGTTACTCTTTATAAAAGATACGCTTCCTTTATGTTCTTGTCTAATTTACTATGTGCTTATTTACCTATGACTAATATGGGTTTATTTCCTGTATGATGTTGCATATGATCGATTGTCATTATTATGTATAATGTTGTTTGCACATGTAAAGCGTGATGTTGTTATGTAGTATTTTTTGTCACAACTGCAGAGTATGCCACTATTAAGTATTATTGTTAGTTAATTTTATAATAATGGCCATGAGTTCCCAAGGCAAGGATAAAATTTTCATGTGCTCAAGGGGCTAGGTTCGATGTCTGCACGGGAAAGTAGTCCACGCACAAGGAGAACAAAATTTTCGTGTAACATTAGAATGGTTGTGCATGCAGTTGTAATCATGTGTTTAGAGTGGTTACACACACAATAATACTTGTATGCCCTGAATAATTGTGCACACAGTTGTATTGTGTATTAATTCCACTGTTATAACTAGTGTTTGAAGAAGAAAATTTGTGTGGCTCGATCCAACTTCGGATCGTGCGCATTACCTCATGTGTTTCTGCGCAGATTAACGTTATAGTGTAGAATCTATGCACTATATTTTTTGAGTGACATTGCTCAACAGTAAGCTAGGTATGTTACAGTATGGTATCAAAGCATTTGTTTAGTGCTAGTAATGGGGGACATTACAAATTGGTATCAAATCATTTTGTTAGTGATGGTAACGGGGACGTTACAAGGCTAATCCCTCATAGCTTCTATTTTCTTAGGATCCACATGGACACCATCGTTACCAACAATATATCCTAGATACTCTACTTTAGGAGATCCAAAAGCACATTTAGAATTTTTGAGAGAGATTTTGTGTTGAGATAGTAAGTGTAATACTTGATCTATATGGGCCAGATGGGATTGCAAAGTTTTACTATAGACGAGGATATCATCAAATAAAACTAAGAAAAAATGATAGAGGAAAGGGAGGAAGACATGATTCATGATACTTTGAAAGTGGAAGGTGCAATACACAAACTTAAGGCCATGGCCAAGAACTTATAATGGCCTCATTAGTTCAAAAATAATTTTTGGGAATATCTATATTTTTCATACATATCTGATGGTATCCAAAATGTAGATCAATTTTGGTAAAGAGATAAGAACCACTCAGTTCATCCAAAAGGTAATCAATGATAGGAATGGATAATTTATATTTGATGGAAATTTTGTTAAGGGCTTAAAAATCAAGGCATATGTTCCATGTTCCTTATTTCTTGAGTACCATGACGATAGGAGAATAATAAGGGCTGGTACTAGGACAAATAACACATGCTGCTAGTAATTCCTAAACAATTTTATCCATTTCACTTTTTTGGGAAAATAGGTAATGATAAGGGAGAACAATGGGAGGAAGACTGCCAGGGACAAGGGGAATGGAATGATCATGGGCACCACAAGGAGGAGGAAGTCCTTGGGGGTTGTCAAAAATAGATTGGTGTTTGCAGAGGAGAGATTATATGTTGGGATGAAAAGTAGGTGAGAGGGTCTCAACTGCTTGAATGGCATGGATTTATGCAATAATGTCAGAATGACCTTTTTTTAGTAGTTTCTCTATTCTATGTGAATTGATGATATTGAGGGATCCTGTCATGATTCCTTGGAACTGATATAGTTTTCCATCATGTTGGAATTTCATTTTAATGCCTTGAAATACATAGTGATGGGGTCAAGTGTGCATAACCATTCAACACCAAAGAAATATCGTAACCACCCATTTCAATATGAAACATATGATATTTCAAGTTGTAATGATCAATTTGTAGGCACACATTTTCACAACGCTCCCTACATTTTATGGAACCGTCATTAGCAATCATGATTTGAAATTTTTTGACTGCACAGATATAGCACATGATTTCTTGGGCAATGTGGTGATGAATAAAATTATGGTTTTTTCCATTGTCGACTAGGATAATGGATTTCGTATGCTTGATATAAACAATTAACTTAAGTTTTTGGGGAGCAGAGATACTAGTGAGGGCATTCAACGAGATAAGTGGTTCAAATTTTGGTGGGTGAGAGGGCATGGTATGATCATTGGTTGATCCAAAATATATTTGTAGAAAAAAATGAATACAGATTATTACCAAAATATTCTTAACACGGAATAACAAATGTATAGTCAAATTGGTTTCTATTCAACAAGGAAATAAGCTGAAACTGTAAAATGCAACAAAAACAAGCTTGTTAGAATGGTGGTGGCTTATCTCTGAGAAGATATGTGATGGCTGCGCTCATTTGCAAGAAGATGATTACAATGAGGATCTGAAGGCCTTTTTACAATAAACATGAATGTCAAAAACCCTAGACATCCAAAAAACCTAACCCTAAGAGATGAAACACCAAAATTCATGTGGGCCCTGATTGGGTAAGTTAGTATATCAACTTCCCGGAGTCATAACTTTTGCATATGATCTTCATTTTAGGTGCACGATAGCCCATTGGAAAAGTCATTTTGAATATGGCGAACCCTAAAAAATGTTCTTTAGGGCCTCAAAATGGCCTCGCAAGTCAGGGACCCGAAAACTAGGGAAAAAAATGCCAAACTGGAAAACTACCAAAATGAGCCAGTTGGAATAGTTGGGAGGCCACTGACATCCATCTGGATCAATCCTGCCCCCTTAGGAAGAAATGGTCTCCATTTCGTTGAGTTTCCCCATAAGATGAGGAACTTTATGTTGAATTTGGCCTTGGGTGAGCCACTTTCCTTGGTGCAAGAGTTGCCCTACTTTGACAACTCAATAAAGTTGGATCCTTTGTTGGCGTCTGCCCTTGATTTGTTTGTCCACAATATGATCATTGGATTCCTATTGTATGCAGTCAGGGTTGAGATATGTTGGTGTTAGCTGTTTTTTTATCTATGAGGTGTCCAATAATGGTGGGAAATACGGTCGAAGGATATCCACGTTGAACACTGGGTGCAAGCCAAGGAAAGGAGGAATGTTGGGCTCGAAATCATTATCACCCATATCCTTGGTGATGGTGTACTAAACATAATGGATTGGGAGAATCTTTCGATGGGGTCATGTAAAGCATTATTTCTGCAATTGCAATCAAACTTTGTCACCCACCTGAAACTTATGTGGCACTCGATGTTGATCATGGTGCTTCTTGTACTTGTCATTAGACTTCTATAGGATATCTTGAACCTGTTGGTGGATGTGCTGGATCCATTCAATGAACCGGGTGGCTTTGTCAACTTCAATTGGAGCAGAAGATGAGTCGATCGAGGTGACCGCAAGGGGTAGTGCAAAATCTATGGGACCCAATGGTTGGAATCCCAACCCCACATGAAAGGGGTTGTGGTTGGTTGAGTTATGCAGGGCTCGGTTGTAGCTATGTTGAACATAGAGGAGACTCTCATCCCATGTGCTAGGGTGCTTGGAATTATACATGCGCAGGATATGCATGATCATTCGATTTATGACCTCATTTTGGCCATCTGTCTGGGGGTGGAAGGTTGTGGATTTGGTGAGCTTGGTGTCCAGTAGTGACCAGAGGCTTGACCAGAATGTGCTAAGAAATTGGTTGTCCTGATATGAGACAATGGTTTGTGGGATTCCAAAATGTACCCAAACTCGTTCAAAGAAGATCTTGGCAGTGGCCTCTGTTGTGATACTCTTCTTCCAGGCAGCCATAATCTCCATCTTAGAAATGTGATCCAAAACAACAAAAACATAGTCATTGCCCTGCTTGGTGGATGGGAGGCTAGACATGTAGTCCATTGAGATGGATTCCTATGTCCTATCAAAAGGAGGAAGAGGGGTGTACATGCCCTATTTCTTAGTGGTCGGTTTGGCAATCATGCAGGAAATGCAAGATCTAATATACTTGTTGACCTCATGCCGAAGTTTTGGCCAATAGAAATGTTTCTACAACATTGCCACTATATTTTTGACATTGAAGTGTCCTGCCACCCGACTGTAATGGGCTTCCTAGATCAACTTTTCTCGCTCGCTTGATGGAATGCAGATATGGACCAGATGAAAAAACATCCCATTCTAAAGATGGAAATTAGAAAAAACTGCATTTATGCCCAACATTTGGTAGGTGGTGGAGAATTCCATATCTTTCTCATAGATTTGGGGCCATATAAAGGTCTCATGGCCGCACGAGTCTAGCACCATGGTGAGTGTCACGATTGGTAGTCTGCTGAGGCAATCATCGATGCGGTTGGTTCTTCCTGTTTTATACTTGATGTTGAGCTGGAATTGTTGCAAATACGTGGAACACTTCTGATGGCAGTCATTCTGCAATTTTCCTTGTGTTTGCATGAACTACAGTGACTTATGATCAGTGTGGATGATTGTATCCTTCCTAACAATGCAATGTCTCCATTGGCGGTAGGCTTGCACAATGAACTACATTTCTTTGTTGTAAGTAGGGTACTTATGGACAACATCTCATAATGTCTCACTATGATAGGCCACAGGGTGTCCGTGTTGAGTGAGAACGACACCCACAACATAGTCTAAAGCATCTGTCGTGATCTCAAAGGGTTGCTACAGGTCCGATAGTGAAAGTACTAGGGCTTAGCACAAGCGTTGCTTCAAATCATCGAACACTTATTGTTGGGACTAGACCCACACAAAGTTTTCCTTACCACCACCCCTGGTTACTTGGATAAGGGCCCATGCAATATGGGAGAATACCAACATGAACCTGCGGTAGAAATTGGCAACACCCAAGAAGCTTCGAAGCTCAATGAGTGTGGTTGGGGCTGGCTAGTCATGAATGACTTGGATTTTGGCTGGATCCACATCTACACCATGATGATAAATGATGTAGCCCAGGTAATGAACCCTGTCCATGTCAAAGGAGAATTTTTCAAAGTTGGCATAGAGTTGGTGTTGTCGCAGAGTGTGTATAACCTGTTGAATATGTTGTAAGTGTTCTTCCCTAGTCTTTCTATAAATGAGGATGTCATCTAGATACACCACTACAAACATATTGGTGAATGGCCTTAGGATATCATCCATCATCCTCATGAAAGTGGTTGGATCTAGAATTCAGATCAATCTTACTGAAGTATTTGGCCCTCGTGAGTTGATCAAGGAGGTCGTCGATTCGGGGAATCAGGTATCGATTTTTTACTGTGATTTTATTTAGGGCCTGGTAATCAATGCAAAGTCACCAGGTTCCATATTTATTTTATACCAGCAAAATTTTTCTCCCGTAAGGTGATGATCTACGATGGATGTGCCCCTTGTGAAGCAGTTCTTGGATCTGCAGCTTGATCTCCCCATTCTCTAATAGAGAGCGGCGGTAGACTGGCCCATTAGGCAGGGGTACGTCAGGGGTCAAATTGATGGGGTGTTTGACCTGACAGTGTAGAGGTACCCCAGTAGGTGAGGAGAAGATATCTGATTATTCTTCCACGACCTTATACACTTTCTTCTGCTGTGTGGAGAGGTCGGACGCAGAGACCTTGGATGTGGCTGCGATAGTTTTCTCATTCTAAGAGAAAATTACAAAGAATACAAACTTCCCTCTCTAATAGATGACATTTCTGTATTGCTTGGCAGAGATCAAGGAAATATCATTAGGTGGGACTGCCTCGGGTATCCGATAGAATTTCTTGTTCAAAGTTATAATAACATTGTGGGGCCTAGACTCATATATGGCATGACATTTCCATAAATATGGTTGGCCCAAAAGAACATTACAAACTTTGAGAGGGGAAACATTACTAAATACCTCATCTTTGAAGGGATTCATGTCGTATGTCATGCGACATTTTTGGTTGAAGCGGATGTTGCTTCCTTGGCGGAACCATACAATGGTGTAGGCCTGCGGGTGTGATGTTGTCAGTAGGGAAAGTCACTTGACAACCTCTACTGAGTTAAGGTTATTCAGGCTACCGCTATCAACGATGAAGTGTAGCGGGGTACCCTTCACCAATATCTATGAATGAAAAAGGTGCTCACCTTCCTTTGGCTCATCTTGTTCACTGGGCTGGAGCTTGGTGGTAGAAAAAGTAGCATTGGGTTGTGCATCTATGATTCATATCCCCCTTTCTGGTTCTGAATCAAAGTTAGAACCCGCATCTGATTCAGAGGCTTTCACCTCAGCCACTAGCGACTGCTTCGAGCGACAATCAACAGTGTTATGCCAGGGGCTCTTATGGAAGTCTCACCACTTCCCGGTATCTTTATTTGTCTTTCTAGTTTCCTTCTTTGCTTGTGGCCTGGAATGGTTTTCCTGAGGTTGTCCATCTTTTCTCTTTCCTTTGTTTTGTGGGTTGGGGCCACCCTTTCCTGGATTTTTATATGAGGGGTTCCCAGGCCCAAATTTTCGTTTCTTTTGTTTGAGATTCTTCTTGATTTTGATGACATATCGGTAGGCTACGCCCAAGCATGAGATGTCCAAAAAATCCATTTCGGCCTAGATGTATTTATGCATACTGTCGCGATACTTGAGAGCTGGATGTAACTCAGAATCTTTGATACCTATCTTGGTGCGCAAGGTATGAAAGATATTTTTGAACTCGGGCACCACTTGGTCTCTTTCCCAGTGCAGCGTGGTCCATTTTGTGTACAGGTCGTCATAACATACAACATGGTAGTATTTTTCCTTAATAACATCCCTGAAGGACTCCCAGGTGACTATGACTATAAATAACGAGGGTTCCTCTATTTCCTTTTGCTCACAAAAATTTTCCCACCAATATTTTACATGGGAGACGAATTTGAGGAGCGCAAAAGTAATATTTTCTCTATTCGAGAATTTATGGACAGAGAAATACCCTTTGTAGTATACCTAGGGAGGTAATATGGGGTACCTAGGAAGGTACCCAATGGGAATGTGGTTATGTATTATTAGTGGAATTCGTTTAATATATGAGAATGTGGTCATTCAATGTAAGGTGGACTAGGTCCACTATATTAATAAAGGCCCACTATGGTAGTTGGATGTAATAAATGTGAGAAGGCTCTCTTGAAGGTTCCTAGGAGATAAAGAGAGCTATATAAAGAAGTGTATGCAATGTAATGAAGCATAGTGAAGAATATTATCATTGTAACAAGCAAGTGTTGCTTGAGGAGTGTATTCTTTCCTTAAGGAATAATATATGGTGTTACCCTACCTCAAGGGTTTTCTCTATATTCGTGTGTTCATGTTATGGTGAATGGTTTATGGTTTATTCTTGCTCTTATTGAAGTATATTTGCAGATCTGGTATAGGTACTTAATACCCTTCTAGTAGATTCAACCATTTGTCTACTACATCTGCATCTATCTGACCTTCAAATATATGAATATCGAAGTTGATTTGTAGCTTAAAGGGGGCGACGCCTCCGTTTGAGGAAGATGCATCGCCTGTTGGTAGTCGCCGAAGGATTTGTGCAAAACTATCCATCATATCGTTCCTATTTTGCATGAGGGATTCCTCGAGAAAGTTTTTGAAGGGATCTCTTGTCCCGTCGTCTTTATTTTCTTCTTCCATGAGAGGTTGTTTGTGCATGTGAGAGATTTTTTCCTCAAGAGAAACAAGCTCGAGACCCAATTCTTTGTACCCTAACCTCGTTGGGGACATGCATTAAGAAGGACAAGGAGAAGACTTCTCTGATACCACTGATCCAAAATATATTTGCAGAATGAAATGAATACAGATTATTATTAAAAGATTCTTAACATAGAATAATAGATATATAGTAAAATTAGTTTCTATTCAACAAGGAAATAAGTTGAAACTGTAAAATGCAGTGGAAACAAGCTTGCTAGAATGGTGGTGGCTTATCTTTGAGAAGAGATGTGACGAATGCGCTCATTTGCAAGAAGATGATTACAATGAGGCTTTGAAGGCCTTTTTACAATATACAATAATGTCAAAATCCCCAAACATCCAAAAAACCTAACCGTAAGAGATGAAGCACCAAAAGTCATGTGGGCCCCATTTGAGTAAGTTAGTACATCAACTTCTTGGGGCCGTAACTTTTGCATTTGATCTCTGTTTTAGGCACACGATAGCCCATTGGAAAGTTCTATCCAAGGACCACACATTTTTATAATATCTATTAGAGGTATTCTTTACTGTGTTGATCCCTAAAAAACGTTGTTTAGGGCCTCAAAATGACCCCGCAATTCCGGGACCCGAAAACTAGGGAAAACACTTCCAAACTAGAAAACTGCCAAAATGAGCTAGTTGTAATATGTGGGAGGCCACTGACATCCATATGGATCATTTTTTGGGGGGTATATATTCAAAATGGGAAAAATTGAGATCCTCTTTAGAAACTTCCCTAGAAATGACCATAAAAATCTTTTTCTCCTTACACTTGTGCCTCGAAAAATATTTTTCATCACAGTCATACCAAAGACCCTTTAGTTGGAATTTAACCATTTTTTCCTTGGTTAATTTGTGTATCTAAAGAGGGATGGAATGAGGATCATGATTTGTGGGCTGAGACCGAGGAGTAAGGATGGTTTTCTATTTTGGGAATAGATTACCTATTGTGCTTCCTTGGTGCAGTTAGTAGCTTCAAGCCAAGTTTGGGGGCAATCCATTAGGACATGGGCTCAAATGTCATCCTTAAGGCCACTAATAAATAATTCATGGAAGAAGGTTTTGGACATGTTGTTAATTAAAAAAGCCAATTGCTCAAAAGAAAAAATATATTCTTCCACTATACTAGATTGTTTAAGTTTGGTCAAACAACCCAAATGATGTGTGTCAGTGTCAAAGAATTCATAAAGGTATGCAACAAATAGGGTCCAAGGAATATATCCCCAACACAAATGTTTATGCCATTTCCACCATTGTTAGTTCTCAGGATCCAAATAAAGGACACTAATACAAAGTTTGGTCAAGTCATCAGTAATGCCATGAAAGGGGAAACAATGTTCCATTTGAGTGACCCAGACCTTGGGATCCAAGACATCAAATTTATTCACCTAAAATTTAGGAAGAAAAAATTCATGATGAAGGGGGTTGAAATTAAGGGCCATGGTATGGGAGGAGTCAATGTCTTCTAGGTGTGAAGGTTGTTCAGAGGAGGTAGGGCCCTTGAATTGACTCGTCCAATGTTTTATCTCTTTAGAAAAGGTTGTGAATTTTTCAGAGAGGGAGTCAAATCGGGAAGTGAGGGTATAAAATTTGGAATTGAGGGAAGCAACATTCGAATTGATGTTCTTGATGTCAGTCTTATTCTGGGTGTTGTCATTTTGCAAGGAAAGGATGTGGTTGTCAACTTCTTCGTTCCAGGTGTGGTCCATTTGGGAGGTAAATGGGTAAAAGTGGGTTCGTGGGTACACACATAAAGGGGTTATGGGTGAGGGGTACTACTATGATTAGTGTGAAGAGAGGAATTGAATGGAATAGCTCACAAATAAGGGTGTTAGGCAGGGTGGGTGGGTCCACGAAAAAAGGGCTTATAAGTGATGGGTACCATTGTGATCAATGCAAAGAGAGGAAAACAATGGGATATGTCCCAAATAAGTTTTTTTTTTTGTTTACACCTATGGAGTTATACTTTGGTCTAAATAATACTACAGTGACAGAATGCCCAAATTTTTAATAGTTAAAATTGTGTAGTAATTTCACAACCTGGATGTAGGAGGTAGGGTTGCAATGTGAAATTTCCCCTCTGTTTATGTTCGTTTCTATTATGGTAGAAAGGGTTAGGGTTTTGAGGGTTCCTACAGACAAGGTTTTTCATTGTGCTATAGCTCTCTGATATACTAACGGGGTCCAATAGTAGTACTTGGCCCAATATCTTAGGGATCTAACTAAGGATTCTTGACCATGCCCTTAGCCATACTACCTAATTACCCAGGTATGTGAGAGTAGTCTACCTGAACGTTGTTCTCATTGCCACTATAGTAGTCAGGTGATCAATAGGTTAATCTATAACTAGTTTTAGGAGACCTATGGGACTCCATATATACCCGAGCGTATGTGGGAGTGAATGATCATGTACAAGTGTTGTCAAATGTTGTACTATGTGAAGGGCTACCAACAAGGGTTACATAGGTTTCCAACTAGGTGAAACATAGTGTTTCGAGTAACTCAAACCATTTGTATTTCCTGCATGTAGTCCTTCCCAACCCAATTTTACCCATCGAACGACATATCACTTTGCTTTAAATACACCAACAATACATGTCTCTAGCGTGAAAACAATTGTCTAAACTTTCTGCAAAGGAAAGTTCTTTGATACCACTTGTAAGGAACCAAATGGTATTATGCAGAGTAGAAACATAATTGTTATAACAATTGTCGGAAAAAAGAGAAAAATATAGAGCACAATGACACAATTGATTCCAGAAATGATACCTTTATTATATTCATGGCCAAGTTCACTTGCCTCTTTGAGGGATAAACCTCTAGCAAAGTATAGTTCAAGTACAAAATGATTCTCAAGAAAACAAAATTCCATTCTTTCTACTCCTATTTATACTATTTCAATCTTCTAGAGAACATTCTAGAGGAGGATATTTCTAGAAGTGAAACCTTCTATTAATTATTCTTACATTAGACATGTTCACATTATTACATAGTCATTATTTACTAATGTCATAATTTATTGCATAGAAGAACATATTATTCTATCTACTTGAGGGGTTAGGGAGGTTAGGACCCTAACAAAGTTGCATTTGTATTGAGATTCTAAGAGAGATAATTCAAGTTGCATATGTGTTGATATTCCAAGAGAGATAAGTCAAGTTGCATATGTGTGATTTAGCATGTAATAGATAAACACACATGTTTTAAGTGTCCAAGTCCATAGTAAAATTGATAAATAAATTCTATAAGATTATCAATCACTGGAATTCCCCCCATAACCATATATTGAAATTCTCCTATATAATTTAAACCAACATAATCCATTTATTAGATAGAGGTTATATTTTCAATAATTTCATGTAGAAAAAGCATGGTGTATGTGAAATAGTGAAATTATCCTTTTGAAGGTCAAAAGATTCCCTAATTTCTTGACCCGTTCCTACTTGAGAGAATTGGCCTCATTGTTGCAACATAATCATCGGTATTATGATGAGACACTATTTTTATCCTATATAACATCATTTCCATTAAGGCTTAATGACATCAAGACTTTGATATCCAATTTTGAGATTGATGAGGTTTTAGTTAGAACTTCTAGTTGTTGGAAATCAAGAAAAATCGCAGGGAAATAGATGTTATTTTATTCATAGAATTATGTTTCACTTATCACATAAATGTTGGAATATTGAGAGGGGAGGGGGGGTGTGAATCAATATAGCAATTTTTACCACTTTCAATCACAATATATATAAACTTAAACTCTATCATCAATATTTAATAGTGTATCACTTATGCATTTAGTATATCATTGCATCATAAACAATATCATTCATCAATGCATAATAAACAACCATATATACATAGTACACCATAATTTACGTGGAAAACCAAATGGGAGAAAACCATAGAATTATTTCTTATATATATCAAGAACACATTCATAGGAAGAACAAACTTTCAAATTCTCCAGCACCAACTAGAAGGAGGAGCCAACCCCTTGATTTATAAGAACCAACCTGAAGGAAGATACAACTCCCTGAATTCTCTAGCTACAATTGGAAGGAGGCTCCAACCCCCTAGTTTACAGGCTCCAACCTGAAGGAAGCTTCAAGTCCCTCTATTATCTATCTCCAACCAGATGGAGGCTACGATCCCCTGATTTATAGGCTCCAACCGGAAGGAATATACAATTCCTCGAGTTCTCCAGCACCAACTGGAAGGAGGCTACAACCCCCTTTCCTTGCTCGGTCCTGCTACCCTAAAATATAAGTGTAGACTCAACCTATCACTACCACTCATACTTTCACTGCCACTCTCTCATCAACCTATAATCAACATGTTAGCCAACCTATCACTGTCACTATCACATCAACCTGTAATTGATGATCAACCAATCATCCAACCTATCATTGTCCATGTCACTGTTACTAATATACCATCATCAACCAATTATAACCATATCCACTCACATGGATACCAAAACCATCACCATACCATGTACATCAACCATGTACCAGAACCTATACCATATCATGCATCAACCATGTACCAAACAAGTGTACCAAAACATGTACCTACCATGTACCAAAATCATCAAGAAGTACCTCTAGCAATGTACCATATCATCATCAACTCATGAACCATAACATAACCAAGATGTGTCTCATTATCACTAATCATGTACCACAATATATGCCAAATTTAGGTACCATAACATCAATGATCAACCATATACCTCAATCATATACCAAAACCATGTACCATATACCAATAAAAACTATGTACCAAATGTTGTTCCTCAACCAAGCACCAAAGAATGTGCCTCATACATATTCCACCATATACCAAGTGTATACCTCAACCATGTATGCACATCACAAACATGTTCTTATAACAATCATACCAAACCAGATACAAAGGTACCATAACATCACTCAATCATGTAGCCAAGATGTACCTCAAATCGTGTGCCTCAAGCATGTACCAACATCCATGAACTATGTAACAAGAGATACCATCAAACATGTTCCATATCACTCATGATATTCCTCAAGCATGTACCATACAACAAACCATGTGCCAAGTATCCAAGATCTAGCTCAAGGCATATACCAAAACTCAACAAGATACCAAATACATGCCTCAAGCATGCAACATAACATCACCAATATGTAACCCTAAAAACATGCATATATACATACCTTTAAACTTGTAGCTAACATGGTGCACTATATTTCATACATGTAGCTCTTCCTTAGCCTCAACAACCTAGTACTAGAATCCTCCCCAAATTTTTCTTAGCCTCACAGGACTAAGAGCAATCAACTAGCAGGGCCTCACGG
Source organism: Picea engelmannii (assembly GCA_009831015.1). Lineage (NCBI taxonomy): Eukaryota > Viridiplantae > Streptophyta > Pinopsida > Pinales > Pinaceae > Picea > Picea engelmannii. The sequence continues at coordinate 94,577 of ML814958.1, read as the reverse complement.
GATGAGGGTCATACAACCTGTGGGGGTGCCTCCCGAGACACCAGTAGCCTAACCCGCGAGGGTCAGCGAAATTAGGGTTTCTCAAAAACCATCGCTCTTCTTTGCAATCTTGAAACTTTCACACTTCTTACTCTTTCGCTGCCTCAAACTTGCTACCTCAGATTTTCCAAATATATCAAGTGTGCTCACATAGAAAATATTCAATAAATTTGTGTGTGTAAGAATGAGAGGCTTCTTGAAGTGTATTTATACTTTTTTGAGTGACTTCTTTCCTCAACTTTAGGGATAACCTGTATGTTTTTGTTATAACCACTTTACCCTTTAATTAATGACTTGTAACTTCTTGTTGCAACCATTTAGGGGCTTCTTAACCATTCTTTGGGGCTTCTAACTTCATGACCTCGTAACTCCTCAATCATGAGGAACTACGTAAAATTCCATCTACTGTTGGAAATGACATGATGAGGACTATCCATCTATGAGTGTGTTACATGCATTTACATTTTCATTCATGTCCTTATTCCTCAAACAAATTTTGGATTCATGACCATACCTCTGGGGATTCTTGTATCATTCTTCGAATGCACCCATCACATCTGTTGACATCAATTACAACCAACTATCCAACAACATCAATGAAAACCAACTATTTAACAATCTCCCCCTTTGGAATTGATGGAAACAGTCATACTCTACCTGTGACCAATGCTCTTGATCTTTCTCTCCTCATGTGTCTCTCCCCCTTTGAAATTAATGGAAAAGGGTATCTCTCCTTGGGGATGTTCCCCTTGTCTTCATGCTTCTAATATTTATTTCCCAAACTATTTCTCTTCCCTTGACTTCTCTACAAGATGTCATGTAGATAAATATGGGACTTCCTACATACTCTTACATTCCTCTCTTTCGATTCTTCTTGTCTATTGGTGCTTTCTCTTGTAATTCATTGGCATATATAAAAAGAATTCAAATTTACTTGACTTCAAGTCTTCATGGCTTGTCAAGTTCACATCAATGACCATACTTTCCTCTGACGATATTGTTCATGTTGACGGTTTCTCTACCCTTTTCTTGTTGTGTCTTTCACTAATTTCATTCCTATGACTACTAATTCCACCTACCAATATGATTTCATACACTATCATATATCTTTATAGACTTGTCAAATATCTCATGAATCCATGTTTGTCCACATGTCATAAAAATTGTCCGTGAATCTGCTCTTCAATTGCACATAATGCTGACCCATCTCTCACTTTACCTTTTTGAAGACTTCTTCGACTTTTCTATAACTGATCATTGCATATTTCTTCTTTTCAAACTATAGTCTCAATCTATAAAACAATCTATGTCTGGAACAATCTATACTGAATATATCCCTTCCTGAATGCATATGTGGAATCCTCTATACAATCATGAACCTCTTCCTAAGAAGTGTGCTAATGATATAATTCATAACTTTTAGTTGATACCTGCATGGAAATGTGTTCTGAAAGATGCTCCTCAAACGATCAAACTGTCACAACACATTTTTCACTTTTTTCATCAAACCACTATGAAACTTCCTTCCCAAAAATCTGCAAAAACTTCATATCTCTCGAAATATAGTTCTCTAATCTGTATAGTTGTTGCTTAGACTCCCCCTCTTCAATATTTGTATTTACTGGGAGTCTCTAATACGGATGGCTCGGAAAGGTGGAGGAAGTTTCCCTAGTGCGGAGTAATATTCCTCTTCATAATCTGCTTGAAATTTTACATCTTCCTCTTTATCATCTTCCTAAATTATGACATATTATTCTTTGCCTGTAGATTCATGATTATCTTTCACCACTACAAATCCCGAGAGTATTATCTTTGGGAGTTCTTCATTCACCTGATCTTCCTTTATATGTTCTTTATTCACCCATTCTTTCTTTCTTTTCCAAACCTTCTTGCATCTGATATCAATGTTTTCTTTCATGGAAGTATCCATCATGCTTCTACAATCACGAGCTATATGTCCATAGTTATGGAACTTGTAACATTCAATATTGTGTGGCGCCACATAAACATTTATTTCTTGACCATTTCTTCCATAATCTTTGAAATCTACAACTTTATGTCCAAATTTATTACAAATAAAACAATGACCATAAAAGAAACTTTTATACCTGGTAGTGAATGATCTTCTTTGTGATGTAGTACTTCTGAACTCATACCTTGGTTGATCATGATCTTCTCTTCTGTTGTTTTCTTCATAATGGTTGAAACTTCTTTGAAACCTGATAGTGGAGGGTCTTCTTTGATATTTGTCTCTTCTGTAATATTCTTCTTGAGTTTTATTAATTTATGGAATGTTCCTCTTTGAGGACTCACATTCTTCATTCTTAATAGGGCCTTTGATGACTTTTGCATAACTCTTAGCCTTCTCTTCATTCTTCCTTTATAGCAACCTGTAACACTTTATTTCAACTTTCTTTATTTATGATGTGGGACTCTCTCTCTCTCTTCAAAGTTCTTGTTGAGATTGACAACTTTAACTATTAATGTGACAACTTCTTCTTCAAGCTTTTCACAATCTTCTTCTTTCTTCATCATCTGAATCTTCATGATTCCTTCCTTTCTCTTTGCTTCTTCAAGTTGATTCTTCAAGGAGACAATTTCTTCTTCAAGTCTTGTTTCTTGTTGATTGAATTCTACTTCAATCTTATTTAAGTCTTTAGATATTTCCTTGAGATGGCTAGTCAAAATATTTTCTCTCTTCTCTCCTTCCTTTATTTGTGCTACTATTTCATCTTCCAAAATTGATTTTCTTCCAATTGACTTTTTCATGCTTCCTCTAATTGGAATTTTAGGTTTTCAATCATTTGTTGGACTTCTTCAGAGTTGGGATTTTGAGACCCCTTCTTTAGCTTGATCAATTATTCCTTGAGTGACTTGTTATTCCTTATTTCTTTCATCATATCATATAAAGCATTGATTAATTCTTCTTCAATATTTACTATGCCTTCTTCACAATCTTCTTTTTCTAAATCTGTCTAACATGATGAACATCTTTCTTCTTGTTCTTTCCATGTATATTCTTTAGAATGATCTGGCTTTGTGATTAGAGGATATTCCTTAGAATAGAGATTATGTAGCTTATCCCAAATTTCTTTAGCTGATGAACATTATCCCACTTTGGCTTTGACGGGATCAAATAATTTTTCCAGGATGGCATCCATTGCTATTTTGTTGTTCCTTTTTAATTCCTTCTTGGTTGCAGTCTTCTGTTTCTTTGTAGCGATGTATATTGAAACAATTGATTTCCAAACATCATACCCCCATGCCTCTAAAAGTACTTTCATTCTTAAGCTCTAGATATCATAGTTCTGACCTTCAAACATTGATGTTCTATTCTTTGTGTACTCCATGATTTTCCTTCCAGTGGTTAGATTGTTTCTTGAAGGACCTGATCTGATACCAATTGTTGGAATACTGAGAACAAGGGTGAATCAATAGTATGAAATATTTTACCACTTTTAATTAGAACATTTAATCATTAACTTTATCAGCGATATATCATCAATATATTATGAGCAATATCAATCAACAAAGCATAACAAATAACCATAGATACACAATACACCATCATTTACGTGGAAACCAGAATGGGAGAAAACCACATAATGCTTTATTATATTTTAAAGATTACTTTCATAGGAAGCACCAACTTTCAAATTCTCTGGCACCGATTGGAAGTAGGCACCAACCCCTTGATTTTCAGGCACCAACCTGAAGGAAGCTACAACTCATTGAATTCTCCAACTACAATTGGAAGGAAGCTCAAAACCCCTAATTTACAGGCACTAACCTAAAGGAAGCTACAACTCCCTAAATTCTCTGACACCAAATGGAAGGAGGCTACAAACCCCTTTCCTTGACCCATCCCACCGCCCTAAAATATAAGTGTAGACTCAAAATGTCGCTACCACTGATCAACCTATAACTTTCACTGTCACTGATGTTGGATTACTGAGAGGTGGGGGGGGGGTGAATCGGTAATAGAGTAATTCAGTCCTTTTTAACCACAAATGCAAGTGTTATATCAATGTAGCATTATCATCCAATAGTTGCAGAGAAAATAAACAATAAAAAAAGTGCAATCATACACATACACAGTACACAAGTTCTTTTACATGGAAACCCAAAGCGGGATAAAACCACAAAATTCTTTTTCTTATATGTCTTTAAGAATTACATTCATTGGAAGCACCAACTTCCTTTGTTTTCCAGCTGCAACTGGAAAGAGGATCCAACCCCCTAGTTTCTCAGGCTACAACCTGAGGGAATATCCAACTCCCTAATTCTCTGGCTACAACCCCCTATGTTCTTCAGCTACAACCAGAAGGTGGATACAACCACTTGTCCTTGCCCCTTCCAACCGCCCTGACGTAGAACTAGAATGATGGAATCACTATCACACTATCACTGTGAGATATACTGTTTTAAACCTGTACTGATCAACCTTCACCAAACAACATGTACCAACAACCTGAACCATGCATCAACCTGTAACTCAACTTGTAATCAACCTATACCATAAATAAGTGCATCAACCATGCACCAACCTGCACCAAACAACTTGTAATAATCTTGTACCACAAACAAGTGCATCCAACCATGTACCAATTATGTACCAATCATGTATCAACTACTCATCAACTATGACTCATCAAGATGTACCAACATCATCAACTATACACCTCTTGTATGTGCCAACTCATCAACTACTTGTCTCAACCATGTACCCAACATGTACCTCAACCAAAAGCCCTCATAAATTTCATCATCCAAATCTGATTTGTAACTCTGTAATATACCTAGTGTATATGATCACATACCTTCAAACCTTCTTTAACTTTAACAACAAGAGACTATCATTTTCATCAAACTTTACTTTAGTCTCACATGGCTAATTTTGGATTAGTCAAAAACCCTAACTTGCAATAATCATAACTATGTACCTGTAATGAATAAATATATGAAAATGGTACACAATGTTCTTCGATGTCTTTTATGCAATTCCTCCATGTTTCACTACTTGGAACCTCTCAGAAAAGGATTTATAGCAAAAATGACATAGCTTGTTGAATTCTGGCTTATTCTAGAGAGCGAACTTGTAGAGCATGCCTCGCACGGAATATTTGTTCTATCGATCTGAAAATTGTACAAAGAATACTACAGATTGTACTATAAAAAATACATTTGGTCTTACAGAATTTGGATCTGTTATGAAGAAGTTATGACGTTTTTACCCGAAACACTTGTTTTAGACTAGTTTCAGGACTATCCACAAACCCTATTTTCCACGGCGTGTAACTCCAAAAATATGACCCACAAGATGAAATTTGTATCAAATCTACTTGGATATGTTTCCTCAATGGAATCCCAATTTCACGGTCTGAATCATTCTAGAAATTTTTTTTATTGTGAAAATGGTGAGATGACCTATAAATAACATACCTTAGAAAGCATCATCAAAAGAATTTATTCTCCCTTGAATTTCGGCCTTCTTTACTTCACCGTCCCCCTGAAATTTGGCTTAGATATCATTTGGTTACCTTAGTCACCTGTAGATATTCAATATGCTCAAGTGTTATTAAAATGAGAGAGCCTTTCATCTTATCTATACTTTCATGTAGCTTCCTCAAGGGGTTACCTTTTAACAATCTTAACCCACTTTCCTTATTTTAGGGTTAACCCACTTCTAATTTCTCCATTAAGTTTATTATTTAAATAATTTATTTTGTATTCACTTTTACTTATAGTACACTCATCAATTCACTTTATTATTTACCTTCTAAAATCTCTTAAACCACTTTGACTACTTTGACATTTTGGGGCTTCTAGATAACTCATGAGGGTTCTCCAACTTCACATGGCCATAACTCTCTAACCATGAGGATTTATGCGATGTTACACATACCAATGGAAATGGCATGACATGTACTATACATCTATAATAGTCTTTCCTGCAAATATATCAAAACACATATCATTATCCATCAAACAAACTTGGGTCCATTACCCAAACCTGGGTTCTCCAACTTCTCATGGCCATAACTCTCTAACTGTGAGGAGTTATGTGACGTTCCACATACCACCGAAAATGGGATGACATGTAATATTCATATAAAATAGTATTTACCTTAAAATATATTAAAACTCATACCATTATACATGAAACAACCTTGGGTCCATTACCCAAACCTTTGTGCTACCTAAATTCTCTACCGGAATTTCTCCAAGGGTTGACATCAATCACTAAGGGTTGACATCAATATATAATATCACTCTCCAATGGTTGAGATCATTGACAATCGAAAATCCATAGAAATTGTCCACCAACCTAATCCAACTGTCTAACAATCTCCCCCTTTGGGATTGATGACAACACCAACATTGATGGCAACACCAACATTGATGGAAACACTTAGTCATGATAAAATTCATGCTTATACTCATCATCAATGTTTCTATCTCTCCCCCTTTGACATCAATGGAAAAGGGTATCTCCCTTTGGGGATTCTCTCTTTGACTGAAATCTCCTTGGGGTTTCTCCCCTTGTCTACATGCCTTTGATTTTTCTTTGTGTTTATAAGCCTCTGATTACTCTCTCTCCCTTCATATGAATAATATCTCCCCCTTTGAAAAAGGGTATCACTCTGAAGTCATATCGCTCATTCTTCCCTTGTGACAATCCCTCCCCTTGGAAACATGCCTCTATGCTCTCTCTCCAAGCATTTACCTTTGCATATGATAAATCTCTCCCCATTTTTCATCAATGGCAAAGGAATCTTTCCATTCGGGGCTTCTCCCCCTAATAGAACTCCTCCTGAAACTGATCTCCCAACCTAAATTGTCCTATTTATGGTGCTTCCTCGTGTACATCCAAGACATATAATATAAGCATTCAAAATAATTCATTTTGGAGTAGAAATTACTCCTAGTATCTGGCGAAGATACTCAAAGGCTTCCTATGGAAGTGGTTTTGTAAATATGTCTTCCACTTGTTCTTTTGTGCCCACTTATTCAACTCAGATGTTCTTCTCTGCAACCTATTCCTGTGGAAAGTGATACTTGATTGGAATGTGCTTCATCTTGTAGTGCATCACTGGGTTCTTTGAGATACTGATGTCGCTTGTATTATCACAATAGATTGAAATGGGCTCATCATACTCAACCTGTATATCTGTCAAAGTTTGTTTCATCCATAGAACCTATGTACAACATCTTGATGTTGCAATATACTCTGCCTCGACTGTAGATAAGGATATTGATGATTGTTTCTTTCTTATACATGATACTAAACACTCACCCAAGTAGAACGTTGCTCCACTAGTGCTTCATCAGTCATCAATGCAATCTACCCAATCCACATCTATGTAGGCAATAAGTGATAGATCCTTTTTTTTTTAATACAATAATCCAAACTCTCCTGTTCCTTTGAGATATCTGAAAATCCTCTTTACTACTAATACATGTGATTCCTTTGGTGCTTCTTGAAATCGTGAAACCTGTCCAAATTCCTCCATTTCATCTGGTCTAGATGTTGTCACACATAGTAATATACCAATCACTGACCTGCATTAATCTAGTCTAGACTTTGAATCATCATCTTTCTTGAACTTGCAACTAGTTTGCATATGAGTGGTAACTAGTTTGCATATGAGTGGTAATAGGTTTGCAATCTTCCATTCTGAACCTATTTATCCTTTCTCTGATATACTTAGTTTGAGAAATAAAAATTCCTTGGTTATTTTGACATATCTGAAGACCCAGAAAGAAGGATAGTTCTCCGAGTAATGAGATTTCAAATTCATTTTGCATATCCTTTGCAAATTTTTGTCTTAACCTCTCATCATTGATTCCAAAAATAATATCATCAACATAAAATTCAATTAATAAAATACTATCTTGACTTACCTTGATGTAGAGGTTGTTGTCTACACTTCCTTTTATGAACCCTACCTTATGTAGATGTTTATTCAGTCTAGAGTACCATGCTTTAGGAGCCTATTTTAAACCATACAAGGCCTTCTTCAATTTGCACACGTAATCTGCATTCTATGACAACTGAAATCCTTCTGGTTGTTCGATGTATACTTCTTCTTCATCTTATGCTTCTTTTTCATAAAGTTGTTCCATTTATTCATTTTCTTCTTCCTTTAATTCTTTTCCACCTGTTTCATCAATTGTTACATTGATGCTTTCCACAACTTTGTTCAACCTCAGATTGTAACACTTGTACGCTTTCCTTGTACTTGAGTAACCAAAAAGTACTCATTTTTCCACACGAGAGTCAAACTTTCCCATTATGACATCTTCTCTTTTGATGTAGCATTTGCTTCTAAATACTTTGAAGTGCTTCACATTTTCTGGTCTTCCTTTCCACAGCTCGTAGGAAGTTTTGTCATTGTTTTTTCTAAGCATTACTCTATTTTGAATGTGAATTGATGCATGCACTGCATGTGTCCAAAAAATATCTGTCAATTTTGAATCCATTAGCATTGTTTGAGCCATTTCATGTGTAATTATCATCCATTATGATAATGTTCCTTTGTCTCTGAACCAATCTATGAATCCATGATCTTGTCCACTGTCATATATCTGTCTAAACCTGTTAAGTGTTCTTACAAATCCATATTTTTTCATATTGTCCAAGACTCTACTTGCGCAACTGTCCATAATGTTGACCCATTTATCACTATACTATCATGAAGTCTTGTTTAATATATCAATTTGTACTTCTGCTAACTGACTTCTCTAAATCTGTCTTCTCAAACTCTGCAAGATGCTTGAAGGATGTTTCTTTGGTCTGTCACATCTATCACATAGACTCCTCCTGTCTAATATTCATATTACCTGGGAGTATCTAAGCCGATGGCTCAGAACAATTCTTGCTCTGATGTGTATTCATCATCATCTTCATTGGTAGATTCATCATCTCTATGAGCTCCAACTTCTTTCTTTCTGTCTGTGGATTCATCTTTCACTACAATGCCTGAAAGTACAATCTCTTGAAACTATTCCTTATTTACCTGTCCTTCATTTCTTTCAGTTATTTTCCAAACCTTTATGTATATGACATATTTCTTTTTCTCTGTAGAATTTTCTTCATCTTGTTTTATTGCAAATATTGTGATCTCTGGTACCTGGTCTTTGTTCACCTATTCTTCCTGCTTTCTTATCCATACTTTATTATATCTTATATCAGTGTTCTCTTTCATGGAAATATCGATCATGATTCTACAATCACTAGCTATGTGTCCATATTTATGACATTTGTAACATTCAATGTTACGTGGGGCCACATAGGCACTTCTTGCTTGAACATTTATTTTATAATCCCTGCAATATGCAACCTTATGTCCAAAATTAGCACAATAAAAACAATGACCATAAAAAAAATTTGCATACCCGGGAGTGAATGATCTTATTTGTGGTGTGTTCCTTCTGAATTTCTTCCTTGACTGATCATGATCATGATTGAAGCTTATTTTTGGATTGAACATGGATGGTCTTCTTGAAGATGTATCTTCAATAGTTTTCTTAGATTCTAGTTGACCATGATTCTTTCCTTTGAGTACTTCTGCATAACTCTTTCTATTTTCTTCATTCTTCTTTTCTAGCAACCTAGAGTGCTTCTCTTCATTCTCTATAACTGATGTGGATGCTTCTATCTCTTCAACGTTCTTGTTGAGATTAATTATTTTACTTCTCAATGTGACAACTTCTTCTTCAATCTTCTCAACCTCTTCTTCTTTCTTCATTATCTAAGACTTCATGACTTCTTATGTTCTTTTTTATTCTTCAAGTTGAATTTTTAATGTGATTATTTCATCTTCAAGTCCTTTCTCTTCTTCACCAAACTCTGCATCAAGATGGTTTAATTCGTTAGTTATTTCCTTAAGATGATATGTCAATATCTTCTCTCTCATTTCTGCTTCTTCCTTCTATGCTTCTATGTTGGCTTCCAAATATTGCTTTTGATATTCAAGATTTTCTTTGATCTTTCTAGCTTCTTCTAACTAAGTTCTTAATTTCTTGATGACCTGTTGGGCTTCTTCAAAAATGTGAACACTTTCCTTTTGTTTCATCAATTCTTTCTTGAGTGAATTGT